>JAQIXW010000695.1:0-25959 GCA_034700685.1 Willowsia buskii
ATATCTTTCTTTTGGAGTCACACGTACGCGTCGTTTCAAAATGGATTGATGATGATGGACGTAAAAGAATCAGATTCAGAAGCTGACACGGTAGAATATTTTATGCTAAGGCTATATAGGATAAGGTTCCATTTATCATGGAAGGGCAAAGTAAGTGGACTGAATGAACTGCTTATCACATCTCCCACCACCACTACTACTTAAATCTAGCCTATGTTATTTCCTTCCAGTTACTTTGCTTGGAGAACTTTCACACTTTCTGTGTTCTTCCTTACTCGTCTACTTGAAAGAATTTTTTGTACATTTGATTAGATGGATGGAGATCTATGTAAAAAACCTAAATATGAACATTACACGACAAGTACTCACTTTTTGTACGTAGAAACTGTTGCAATGGGGTTGATTGTTGGTCCTGTATTGTAACAAGTTAGTTAAGCAATTTAAGCATATAATGTAGTTTCAAATTTTAATTTTAGGTTTGTATTTTATCTTTTATTGCGGTGAAGATCCATATTTTATTTCCATCAAAACGTTTACTTGGGATTTTAGAATCACATTTGCTAAATTTGTTAAAATATTCACCCTTATGTTTGCTAGAATAATTTTCTATTCTGAAATGAAAATAGAGGTGAATTGTTATATGATTTTATTTTTAAAAAATTATTTTACTTTGTTTTACCTCTACTAAAAGGTAATAATTTATTTGCACATAAAATCTGCGATCGGTATGGAAGAGAGAAATTCCGCATAGATCCTTATCAAACGTGTGTTCGAGAAGACATAAATTTTTCAAATATTGTGAATGGATATTTGTTCATTTTGATGTAATAAAATTAGTTACACGTGGGCGAGTGTATAGGGACTAATTTCTGATATTGAGAATTTGCAAGCTTTACAGGAAATACACGTGCTTTGGAAGGATTTTACGTTTTAGTTATTTTGATGGAATACATTATTAGGTACTCAATAGTTGAAGGTGGAAAATTTACAGAATCCAGAGCTTTTAATGTTTCCATTCTTGAGAACTAGAAACAGAGAAGTATGGGATTAAAAAACGAGAAAGTGACAAGTTAGAGAGAAGGATCAATCCGTGTTATCGACCTGTGATGTGATGAAATGGTAGCTTTAATTGATTGTGAAAATAGGCAAAAGTGCCATTTCCGTTCACGCACTTCATGGAGTCAGAATCACCGTGTACACATGTACAAGTAAAGGCGTGCAGGCTGACGGAAGTCTATTTAACACTAGAGATTGCTCTTGCAAACACGAAGGGGATTTTTACGAGCTATATATTATGTTACGTACCTATACTAGTACTGACTACATGTCTACCTGTTCATTTTTAGTACAGTATGAACGTATAATGTTAGCTTGAACGAGCTATACTCGATACAAGATAAAGATGCTAAGTTTGCGTTTGGTGTAAAGCATGACGATTGATATGCATTTCCTGTAATGTACATATTGGAATAATATTAATTTCATATTTAAAAGTGATTTATCTTCACACTCTGGTTTAAAATGCCTCTAATGCCATTATAGCGTTGGTTCTTTTGTACGCTTTTAAAAGTAAGAAATATGCATAAATTTTACTTCATCCACCTACAACAATTTGGACCGTATTAAAACACTAAAACACTTAGCGTTTTAAACTGCTTATTCATCCGTTTGACAATATGTATTGTCACGCACACTTGTGTATTTTTCTCATGATAAAAAGTGTTTCAGAAGTAATACTGTATTACCGCTTTAATAAGCGACTTGACTACATGTATTTTATGATGATTATATATTGAATCTTTGTCTTACGTCGGTAGGCATGAATGATGGATAAATTTAAATATAATGCTTATGCATCGATCTTGACAAAAGTTTAATATACTGAATACATAACACATAATATATATTTGATGGATTGGTATAAATATAAGTTATAAATACGTTTAAATTTACATTGTAGATGTAAAGATTCAAGGTATGTGCTGGTAGATAAACTAATACGGACTTTGAAAAGATGAAGGCTATACATATTTCATGCTGTTTCCTGAAAACTGCGGGTATATTTATGAGAATTTCACCAAAGTGTGTAAGAAGTTCTAGGTTTAAGATATGATATGCAGTAGGTCATAAGCAGATACTTTTATATAGACCAGCAGACGAAATTTGAATTTTATGTTTGAAGTGTGCACGATGGTGAACCTTCATTTCTATGTATTCTATTTTAAACAATGGATATTATGTGCTATGTAACTATTCACAATATTTGCAGAATGCCCACGTACGATTGAATCAAAGTATCCAATATTAAACCATGTGAAGTTTAGCAAAATTTTCTTTTATTTTTTGCTTTTTATTCAAACAGACATATTTTTTATGGAATGGAAAGTAGAAGAGAAAGTTGATTGTAATAGAAGCTTGCTCTTCCTTTCTTTCCTTGGTTCACTTGTGAGAGTAAAACGGGCAAAAATCTAAACAGGTTTTAAGCATATATAATATGAAGCACGTTATCAATAAAATGTATGTAGGCGTCCATTGATGAAGAGAAAAAAGCGGAGAAACTTCACTCACTCTACTTGACTAGTTTGCTGTATTATTACTTGAGTCAGTGAGAGAACCCAAAGCATGCAGACTGTGTGTACTCAACAAGCTTTGCCACCTTACTTACTTACCTTCGAAACCCAAACATTTCTCTCCGTGTTACTTACTAATACTCTAAGTAGGTTGTGATGATTTTCATCTTGTTTTGTATTATGAAGAAATCCAGGCATTTCGGGATGTAGCCGTAGCCTATAAGAAAGTGAAAAGATTTAAGTCATGATGACTCCTATAGCGAGTAAATAACCGTTGTTAGCTCAGCACCAGATACCTCTCTTTTTCACTAAAGTGAGACTCTCTTGATTTTAATACGTGTATTTTCTGTTTTGGTGATGTTGGTTGCTGGCTTTGCTGCTCGTGTGTTGTTTCCTTCTCTTAGTGAGTGACTGCTATATAGGGATTGGGTTTCCTCTGAGCTAGAAGATTATGCCATCGCATGGACGGACGCTCGTGTATATGTACGTTGTTATTAGCAGGTGCGCTTGCATCGAGCTCTTGTTAGTTGTGGTTTGATCCTGATCGTAGCTGGTTGTTTCCGCACTCCTGCTGCTGCTCTTGCCGACCGTTGCATCTTCTCCAAGGAACACAGTTTGTGTTTGTATAGCCATTCGATATAATCAACGTAGTAGTTTCCAGAGTTCCAGTGATGGTGGTAATATCTTCATCCTCATCATCACCAGTAGAAGTGGCATCGACATCTCTGTAAGTCTAACTAATAAGCATCTCATGCCTACATTTTTATAATCATTTCACATATATGCATTTTGTGCAAAAAAATCTGTTGGTGCATATGCCGACTTGCGGACCAAGTAGCAAAATACATAAGCATTTCCATAGAAGGACTCACTGCTTAAGACACTGTATATAGTCACTGCAGTGCAGTAGCTTATTATAATAAGCTGTAAAATAGAATGAGAAGGCTTTCATGAATTAATTTACATACTCCCGTCAGTCGTGGTGAAAATTACTAAATCCACAATTACTGTTACGCATATACATTTCATAAGTTTGTACTTCTGTCTCTGTCCGGAACAATTTCTACCCAACAGAGACAACTTTTCATGGCAGAGCATCTTCATTTTGAACAAACATATATATAGCCCAAAGTTCGAACCGAATTAGCACACGATTGAACAATGAACGAAGCAGAGGGAGTATTCAAGAAGCTCTGTTTGTTAACACCAGTGGTGTGATGATTTGACTTCGATCATCCTCCTCTACCACCCTTTTATGTATGAATAGCTGTAAACTATGAGTGTCAAATAACTCCGTGGGGAGTGATACCGAGTAGCCAATGTAGATAGAATCTCGCACACGTACCATTTTTTCCTATTGCTATGTCTATTTCTAAAACTGAGTTTAAATGGCAAATGATTTGACTGTTAGCATGTATACGGCTTCCATTCATTTTGTAGTAGTGGAATGTAGATGGGTAGGTATTGTTGGAGGCATCCTTGATTGAGAATTCAGAGAGTAGTAGTAAAACCGTACCATAGTGAAAGCAAACTAAACACGAGTAGTTTGCCGGGCTCAACATCCTTCATGCGAAATGAAGTAAAGGACTCACACTTTAATTGACCGACCGGCATTTCTCATTATACAATGCAGTGAGTAAAATAAAAGTTCTCAAGATTTTCCCGTGGCTTTGGCGTATATGTATGATCAATGTCAATGATCATCACGATCACGACTGGAAGAATTAGAATGGAGTATGAATTTTTATAAAAGCTGAATGAACTGTGCCTTTCATATAGCTTATACCCTTGAAAACGGTTGCGTTTAGTCGTACCGTCAAAATCATCATTCTCATAAGAAGGAGTGGCAGCATTCTCAATGAACCTCCCTTTCCGCTAGACTGCTATTGTAGTAGTTGCTTGTGCTTTTCTGTACGTTCACAGTTTTAGCTGATTAACGGAAAATATAGAGGATATTTTTCTGCAAATTAGCTCATTTCTTTTTCCCTGAGTAATTCTAAAGTTTTTATTACGTATTTTCATTTCTATCATAATATAGTAGTGCGTACATTAGAAAACATTAGAAATTGATTAATTTTTGTATGCTTCCTTTAAAATTTGCTTTCTCCATATAGTTATTAGAATGTACCCAACAAAATACACGTCAGTGAACATTATCAGAAAGAATTTCCCAAACATTTGATGGATCAGGTAGCTGATTGACTTTTAAGGTTTGGTATTGTGTCACATTTAATTTGAAGAGATGAATACACCTATCTATAAGTAAACTATCTATAAGTATTAGTACGCACCTATGATTGTGAGTAGGTACATAATATAAAGACCATAAACTAGAAGCTCACTCCATAATAATAATATGTATACTTATTCCATGATGTTAAACAAAGCACACTCTTTATCGTGTGTAAATATAGTTAGGTCAGAGGTATGTGCATAATATTCACAAGGTATAAGGGCAGCGAGTATTGATATGAACAATTTCTTAAACTCAACTCGTTATCAAACTGATGGATGCTTCAAAATGGGTAGGCGAGGTTTTCTTTCCATCCGTGTATTTTCAGATTTCCCCTATATAACTGAATTCAGTAAGCATGATACTTTCTCCTGTATCAGACTTTTCACTGTTCCACATTTACAAGTATGCAGGTGGCAGTAGTTCCAAAGCATCTTATCTACAAAGTTGTGTATGTTTTGTGTATCTATCCACACGAATTTGTGCGTGTAAACGTACTTACACAAAATTGCAGCGATGCTTTAAGAGTTTTCATATAGATAGTGTACTCCATCTACCACAGTTCTGCGAGGCATATCGATACCGCACTAATATTGTGTGTGTTAGCTACATGCTCTAAAAGCCATATAATGTTGCTGATTTTTGTCTGGCAGGTAAGACAGGAGAAGTTAAATTCATAAAGTGGGTTGTACTGTTGTACATATTCTATGTTCACATATTATTATGCCGGTGCAGACATATTGTACTATATGACTAAATGAAAAGTTAAAGTATAAATGCTCACTTCTTCGTCGAAATACTTAAGAATGCATGAAAATGAAATGAAAGCATGGCATGTTATCCATGGAACTATCTATTGAGCTTATGAATATTTATTATAAGAAGTGAAAAGGAACTGTGTGTTTTGTATAGGCATTGCATATTAGTGTCTTCTTCATGTGGCTATACATGACATGATAGTCAGACACTAATGTTGTGGCTGGTTCCGAGAAAAGCTCCACTCAACCACTCTGCTCAAGTTGCGTTTAATATCTGTATTCGCCACCACTCACAATGGTTGCATGCATGTATTACAGGAGAAATTGTAATAATAATAATAGGCTCTTCTCCGTATTGTCTCCGCTTCCTTGTCTTCTGTCTTATTCAGAGGAACAGGGAGACAGTAGCAGTTGAAGAGTGGGAGATTGAAGAGGTAAAAAAAGAGTTGGAGACTATTATTGGTAAAGTGAAATAAACATGAACACATTCACATTATGTGAACAATAAACATAACGTTACGTACTAGTTGTGTCTTCTTTCAGACTTAATGCAGCTATTTGCTATCTTGAAGTTCCAATTCTAATAGGTATACAAAATGTATGGCGTGCCTATAATTTTCAATACTAAAAGATGTACATATCTACATAAATTTTGTATTTTGTGGCATTAGTTTTGTGATAGAAGATGATAGATGAGCAGCTTACACTGCACTGTAAGTTTTCTATATACATATAATAGTGCTCATTTCCTATGTACTCCGTCGTCTTTTTTCAAATGAGTCTATCTTAGCTTGACTTTTGTCTCTTCCAAGTGCTTAATTTCTTTCCTATTTGGGTTCATTATTCATGCATGCGTTCTTGGCTTCATTGTGTTTGTTTCTTTGGGTTGAGAAAATGTCTTGCCCCTGCTCGGTATCGAGTCGCTTGTTGTTATAATATTTTTTCACCAAGTATGAACACTCATAAAGCAGATGGATCCAAACAAAACATATCATCATATTCAAACAATACGGTAATGCACATTACCTGACCACACGGAAAGTACCAATGTCATTTCACTCTTATTCCTTTAGTTTTCTATTTATATTAGGTAATTCCAAAGAATGTTGAATGAGCATAATATAATATGTATGTACCTTTGGCTCGAATTTAATTGCAAGAGAAATTAACGCAGTGACTCAAGTCACTGAAAATAGTGACTAGATATATCTTATGTTGTTTTTGATTCACGTGAAGGAACGTTAAGTCTTGAAACTTCCTTGCTCTAAATATTTTCATTTGATGGTGTATCCCTTTAAGTTTGTGTGTTTGCTTAGGTGTTTATATCAAGCTCAAAGCTTCGTATCGTCCGGGACTCCCCAGCTGCATGGTTATGAAAAATGTAATATGATGATGAACTCTACCTGCTCCTCCCTACCACTTATCCATTTTAGAGCTGAAGTGGAATATTGAGTTTGTTCACTTACTACTTTGGTTTCGTAAATATCTATGTATGCATGCATTCGAATATTGAAAGCAGGGTTGCATGAAAGTTTTGTGTATTTCTGAGATATCCGGTTGCACAATGTGAGGTATATGCTAAGAGCAGCAGTTATCCATCCGCCTTATTCATGGGCTTTCAACTAGCAAGTCCCATAACAATATTCTCGTTAACACGAGAGCTAGCTTTTTATGAATTACTGTTTCTGGTGTGCATGCACGCAGAAAAGCCATGAGAGAGTGCAGACTTCAATTGAGAATGAATAGCTTTGCTGGTTACAATAACATACATTCTAACATTTTTATACTATCAGAAGAAACGCTCATTTTACTCATTTTACAATGCACACCGACGAACTGAACATTATAGTTGGAGCAAATGTCATTTAACCATATATACTTGCGTGCATATATGCTACTTTACTTTTCCATTGTAATTGCACATACGTACCTAGAAATAAGTTTTACATTTCGATGCCGCTTAAAAAGCGAATAATATACTCCCATCCTTTGTCAATATGCATGTAATATTTACTATATTCTCTGGTGTCCTCTTATATGTAGTAATAAAGATGAGTCACAATGACAGAAGCAAGTAGGATGTAATGGCAAATGGCACTTTTTCTAAATTCATGTCTTTTAATGTCGTATACCTGTCTAATCAATCACATTTATATAACTTAATGATATGAGATCGACTTGTTCAGTAAGCAGCGGCGGCGCGGCATCATTCATGTTTCTTGCAGATAAATATTAGCATGAAATATTCATTTGCCAAATAAATTTCCAATTGTTGTCTGCTGTATCCGCATGCCTTTTCCGCTCTATAGATAAAGGAGTTGCTGGTTTGCTGGACACTATGTTTGGTTTATTGTAGAATGTGTAACATTAATACATGCCTAGGCCTCTGATCTTTATACTAGTGTAAAATGTTCGTTTAAAGACGCTTTTTTGATTTGTGTACTTGCTGATTTCTTTAGAACCAAGAGACTTTACTGTTCAGTCAAAGTAGCACAGTGTTAGAGAGTTGGAGATTTTCACAGTTCTGTCGTTTACACTACTAAGCTCTCGTGTTTCTTGCGTACGCCCTGGTTCTGCTTGATCCCAAATAAATGCTGAAAAGCTATGAGGTGTAAATGTCTATTGTGTTATAACGCAACCAACCAGAATATAGACTACTAGTATTGAACTATTGACAAATCGCACATTTTATATTTTTGAAGGACAGAATTTTGGCAGTGTGTGTTCAAACAACGAATCTATTGCATATTATGTTGTTATATTATATTTATTCTTTAATCATTGTCTAACCTCTTGCCCAACTATTTTACTGTTATCTCCATTTTCTATTGTTAGCATAAACTGTTTTCAATTCAATTTCAAGTGATGATTGTGATGACAAAAGTTTCAAAGTTGAAAGTGTTTACAAAGAGAATACTCACTACTACATATTGGCAAATGACAACAATTGTGAAAAGTAAACTGGGATGAAAGAAAAAGAAACTTTTTACATGCTCATATTATTCATAATATTTATGCACTACGTTGACTGTGACGGGCTGACATGGCATAACGAACGCTACCTGTGCTTGCTGGTTTTTTAAGCATTTTTTTGGCTGCAACAAATAATATTCATGCACGGTATTTGTTCATCTCACATAAAATAAACACCAAGCTAACAGACGAAAGGTGTTCATTTTTAGAAAGACTCTACATGGCTCAAAAGTGGTATTTAGTCATTGTCATTCCTATCATAATACATCTCAAACCAACAACAGACTACAGACGAAAAGTGTTTGAGGGGTCTCTCTCTGCTACCCCTACTGTACTATTGCGGTTCTCTTTAATTTAAATTTGTACATATAAGGTCGAACTTTATTTCTTGCACACTAATAAACTCACCTTGTGCTAATCATCATCTATAAGCATGTAATTATTCTGCTTAAAACAGCGTTTATATAAGAGAAAGTGCTGTACATATAGCACTACATATACAGACTTTGCTATGGTATGATATCTAAAGCCGAATACTGCTAAAATGTCTATAGGTATTAGAACTTTGAACAACAAAGGTTCTATAATCAATGTTATGCTTCCTTTGCATTTACGAATTACGCTTGTAGGTCTATATATTCAATACACAGAAGAAAACGTACTCCCTGAGTTTTCAATGGGGCGTCTATGAATGAAACAAGCAGTTAAAATTAAAATTATGATTCTGCTGTAAGTTTTATCTTCAAATTAATAGTCAGAAATAGTCAGAATTACCAATCTGTTGTATTTCTATTAACAAATCTGTATTTATACGGATCCATGTTGCACGCTTAATGTCATTATTATACTGCTACCCTTGACGCTTTTTACCAATAATTGCAGTTTAAAGTTAGCCTTGCCTTGTATCATTTGTCATTTGGAAGATTAAGGCTTCAGGTGTAGCCAGTGTTTTCGTACGGTACTTGCTATTTTTTAAATCTGTGTCGAAAGATGAAAATACCTGCTTAAGCATGTCGCAATTGGTACGATACCGAATCGCTACATACCAAAGATACGTTATGTGTTATCATTATCAGTAAAGTATGGCCTTCTCGAACATTATAAGCTTGTGTTTTCGGGTAGCCATAAATGATGTATTATGATGCATGAATCTCACAGATATATAATATGTCATTACAATGGTGGCGGCAAAAGGGTTTTTTTTATAATGATAAGAACGTAAGAAATAAGAACATTCTGTGACGTACGTTTTGTGCGTTAACATGCATTTGTTAAAAAGGGGCTCTTTGAATTTTAAGTGCAATGCAGCATTTAACAGACACGTAATATTATGTAAATTTGCCTCATAGCTCTCTCAACCGATACCAAGTAGAGGTGGTGGTGAATGGTGAGGTAGAAAGTATAAAGTACTGCTTGCAGACGTGCGCAGTGTAAATACCGTATAAATGCCCAGGAAGAAATATAATGGAGTTTAAAAAAGTCCATGTGATACATGAATGAGAAGCCTTCGTCAGCAATTATGCTTCTGTGAGAGTTAAATGCGTCAGCGAAGCATTTTTCTTCTGCTCTGTATTTTTTATATTCTATATGTCTGTATGATTTGTGTACTCAATATTTTTGTGTACTCGTAGTTATACGTCATTTTTGTGGTGGGATTGTGATGTCGTCGCGTAAAGAGTATAAAGCTTGCACAAATAAGTAATAAAAAGGTGAATTTTTGTAACTGCTTGTTCCTTTTGAGCCGAAGCGTCTATATGCAATAAGGAGGAGAATATTGTCCATATAATGTGTCTACTCTACAATACGAACACTGAACACTTGTTAACCAGAGGATTTAACTTGACTGTTGTGTTTATTCAAGGTTTTTATTTCGAGATTCCATGCGTTTCCTTGTTTCTCCCATTTGAAAAGAATCACCGTATATAATGCATATTATACATATGCTATAAAAATGCAAGGGAACTACATTTGCTCTTATCGTCAGAATATAGCAAGGCATGTTAAGTATAAGTAAAATTAAGCAGGACAAAAATGAAGAGAGATTAGTGAATACCTTTATTATGGAGGGATAGAGAGCGAAAGAGAGTTATAAAAACCAAGTCATTTTAATCTTAGGGTTTAAGTGTTGCTCGTGTATGTAGTATGTCAATACAAGTAGCAGAAAATATTTTACATATACATATATACCTAATAGCAGGATGGGTTTTTTGAAGTTGTCGATTTCGAGATTTATAAATTGTTGTCTTTGATGCACCTAGTTTGGTCTAACAATAATTTCTCGAGACTAAAATGATGTTGTTAGTTCTTTGGAAAGCAACTATGAAAAATTGCAATAATTTACCCAATTGAAAAGTTTTGTTTGGGCAAAAGTTTTAGTTTCCAGAATTTTATTTGGCCAATACTTCACAACATGATTGTTTTGAGGTGTAAGCTTTATAAGCGATACCAGTCGTAGACTCTGGTGTCTTGGCTGAAAAAAAACTGCCGAACAGACGTATGGACGCAACTGCGAAATAAGTAAGTACTGGCAAAAGTAGCGGCTTTTAATAAAAGTGACATGAAAAGGGTATTAAGATATACGAAATCGCTGTGTGGGCCAATAAGCTGTGTACCTACACATTATATATCATGAGATCAGCACATATATAATAGATGTAATGAAATATTAAGAGTAAGGAAGAAGGGGTGTTTGCGTTTGTCGGGAAAAGTGAAAAACAGAAGATAAGAAAGGTGAGTTAAAGTTAATCATGAACGAAGCTATGCAGCATCAGTGTCACTGCCTATCCCTTTCCAGCAGAGCTTTGCAATCAGTATAATACCATCATGATAATATAAAAAGTACACAGATAGATAGACTTTCATACTATTTCAGAGTTTTATTTTCTAGTCCTACCTCCAAGAAATTCATAAAAAGGAATGACAGGCCGTTTTATTTTTAAAGTTGCTCGTAAAAGGTTGTGGGAAGCATAATACTTTGTGATAGTGAATCCGAAGAAATAGTAGAGATCCATGGTATTTCCTTTTTTCGTGGTCGACAAATCACACGTAAAAGACAATTGGGCTTTTAATTTGGGTAAGTCTGCTGCAAGTTACTTAACAATGTAACTTACACCTCATATTTATATGAAAACTTGGTTATGAGATTTTTTCTATATTTTTCCACAATATGTATATGTAATGCATATTTTCTAAAGATATAAAGAAAGCAAGCATGCTTGTGCCTTGCTTTCGCCAGGGCTAGATTTCTGCTGTCTAGGCACAAGTTTTTATTTTTAATGGAAACTGCTCCTTCAAACGACATTTTGCTAGAAAATTAGAACACAGTGACTCTAGTGCATGTTTTTCCAGGAGTAGTAAAGTTTTGGACAAAAAATTGAAAAGTTTTAAAAGAGTGTGAAAAGTTAAAGAAAAAAGGAATATTTGCGTGACTAGCAAATTCCAATGTTTGAACTTGTCTATCTATGCCTGCTGGACCTGTGTATTGTATGAAGTCATACATTGTAAAACTACACGAGCATGATAAAATAGGATTTGAGTGAGAAATAATGAAATATAGGTGCATTTAAGCGAAAGAAATGCGAAGTCATTGAATTATTTCCCTTTTTTAAAAATACGGTTGCTGTCAAAGAGCGCTAGCACATATTATACAGTATTAGGTTGAATAGTGTTGGAAAGGTTCATATTAGTATGTAGAATAATGTATGATAAGTGTGCTGTGGTTGGTAGAAACAGAGAGCATTTCATTGAATAAATATATATTCGTATATATGACAAGCTACCAATTTATTGATAGCGTTTAGTCACTTTAACTTATGACTTTCTTTTTTCTCCTGTCTTTCAAAAAATAGTTTTGTCTGACATTACATGAGCAAAAAAGTTTGAGAATGATGGATACATAGTAATATTATAGCTAGCAATAAGTTCAAAAGCTACAAATTAGAGTGTTAACCATTCGTTGGGTAAAACGAGAACCCACTAGATTTTTTAACAAAGTATTTATACACACAATATATATTGTATACTTTAGTATTATAGCTAAATCTGTGTTTGCCGGTTGTGTTATTGGTTTTTGAAGTGATATGCTACTACCTACGTATATTAGGTAAGCTCGGTGATGTTGACATTGATGCAGCACAGATTGAAGTAATAATATGGTAGCGGCACTGACAACTTCGTCTTCTCTTATGCATCCTCCCTCATCCATCCACCTCCGTACAATGACAATAAAATGGAGTTTTGAGTGCATGAGAGTTTTAGCGTTGTGATAATAAAGGAGAGGAAATAGATATTTGTTTTGGGTTTATGCTTTTTCGGTTAGGTTTGGTTTAAAAATTTTGTGTTCATGATTCATGATGGATGACGGATGAAGTTTAACGTACTACACACATGCATATAAACGAGACAAACGAGTCATATACATTTTTGTACATACCTATGTCATTGGTATATTCGCATTCGCACATTGAAATCTCCTTAATAATCCCAAGAACAATGAATATGTGAATATGTGCATTGCTGTGCGTGTTTACACTGCGAATGATTTCTAACGCACCAGTCAACAGTCTTAAGTAAACTTGTTTTGCAAAATTAGTTTATGTCGGCTAATAATATTATAACGTAAAATGTAATGGTTTCACTCAAATTAAATGCAGTAGCAAGTAAGAATGAAGGACATTTCGTGCAGAACACTATTGCTCATATTGGATTTCTATGTGGAAAGCGCTGTGACTCTGAGTCACTAAATCATCAGCTCATTCAACTCTACAGATTTGTGAGTGTGACTAAAAAATATGGGAACACTGGCTAGGGTACCAGTACCAGTACCAAGTAAGCTATTCGCTCTCTTCAAATTCATGGTATATCACATTGTGTTCTTGGTTTGTTTGAGCAAAGGACTTCAATAACTAGATCTTCGTTAGTGTGGTTATCATCATCAGAGGACGGAAATTGATAATGACTCTTTCTATCTTTTTTTACTGTCTCTGTGATAAGATTAGCGAAAAGTACATAAAGCTCACTCTCGAATGACGAAAATTGTAATAAATGTTCGTAACGTACAAGATATTACACTAAATTGGCTTTTGTTCCGTTGATTTTTCATGATTTATTATTAGTTGCATCAAGAAGGATTCAGAAAAAAGATTGAAGTTTGACTCTATTTGTTTTGGTTACTTGCTAGACACCATCATTCTCATAAATCCTATTGTAAATGGAAGATGAAGTTATCTTTCTTCTTGTCTGTTGGCAAACGCTTTTTTACTATTTACATAATATTTTTGTTTCGAGGTTGGCTATGTTGAAGAGCTTAGGAAAGATATGATCTGTTGGAAAATCTTTCAGTAAACACAAAGTCATGTATAATTATGTATACGAACTTCTCCTCAATACTTCATAATGCTACGCACATGTACCTATGAGGCTTTAACGTATTTTTTCACTTGGTTCCTGGATCTATCTATGTATATAAAGGAGTCAGTAAGAAACCAATGAACCAACCAACCTATATGAATTTATAGTTATGAATAGTTATTACAAGATACTTGTATTGACTCGTTCATATGAAAAACATGAACATACAATACAAATGAGATAAAGGTAGAATTATGATGTAACATTAGCAGATTTCCTAATTTTCGAATTGAAAGAGAGAAAAAGTATTTTGGACAAGAGAAGATTATTATATGGAGGTGAGTACAGGCGCAGGAATGGAATAACAGAGTGACTGACTAATGGTGTTCCTTCATTCGCTGCTTAGGTATTTTCCTTGAGCTTCACTTTAGAATAGCTCATAGCAAAGACAAACAATTTGGTTACAAATGTTTATACGCTGTTTGCATGCATATTAACGTCCCCCTGTTATATGCCATTTATCAATACGTGCAAGTATGATCTGCTATTTAGAGAAGAAAAACAAAGTATATATGAAAAAAGATACAAACTCAATTTCCTTGTCTCCATCTTCTTCTCCTGCTCCGATTTTCTCTCGTTATTCCACTACTAATGTGTCTCTTTTTACCTCAAGAGTTTGTGTCGTTGGCATGAAGGCATGAGGCTAGGCCATGCAATGCATTCGTCAAGGAAGAAGGGAAAGGGAGACAGGAAAACTATGCACCAAACGAAACTCTGAGTGAGTGAGCATTATATTTTCATTTTAAGTAAGTACTCCTACTTGTGTAGTTGTAGTAGAAGGAAAGAGTAAGAGAGACGGAAGAGAGCACAATGGCTCACAATTGAGTGAATTGCTCCTCTTTTTTTCTCTTTCTTGGGTTCGTTTGTGTGTGGCGTGTGTTAAAGTCCAAAAGTATTATTACTTAAGGAGACGAACCATTCAAGTTTGCCGTTCTTGAATAAGTTGACTTGGTGGTGGTTTTTTATCTATTCTATCTTACTATAAAGCTAGTGGCTTAACCAATAGTTTGGTTAAATTATATCGGTTTTGCATGTACTTGTCTCAAGTTGTCTGTCGTAATATTCTCATTTCTCTTCTTCTTCTTTCTCAAGTGAATTGTCATGCGATGTGAAATACTGTATTGTTATTAGAATGCTATCATTATATACACTGTTTAAGTTGGGAAGTATGGATTATGGTGGAAAGGTAAAAAAGGTAAAGGTGGTGGTTGGTAGTAGCATGAAGCATAGAAATGAAAGATAAAGGGAAAATACACCTATGTCGTTGCATGTGGCGTGCGTGGGTCCTCCACTCCAACTTGGGTGATTTGCTTGTCTTCTTCACATCGTATTGTGTCATTTTGATTCTAGAAGTGGGTATATATGTTTGTGTTAATGCAAAAACATAGTTTTATTTGGAATAATACGAGTATATTGCATAAGAAAAGGGTAATACATATTACCTGCGAGACAGACGTAACAATAATAGGTAGTTTTTTTTGGATTGCTTGCGTTATTTGCTAATGTACCTTCCCCTTTTTTATCTATTTCCTTAAAAAGGGTACTCTCACTCTCATTATAACAAACGGATCGCAATGGTGTTGGTAGAATGGATGTAGACGGATGTCCTCTTGAGTCAGGCAAGTGTTCTGTTGCTCCTGTTGCTGATACATGATAGACCAAGATATTCTGCATAATACGTATTTATATGCTCACTTATTATAACCAGACATGAAACACATTTTGTCAAAGAAAGAATATAATATGCAGCTGATGATTAAATTGTTGTTGTCGACGAGAGCACATTTACTGATAATAAAATGAATTGGAAAGGCAAGAAGGTATATATATTCTGTTTTGTGTGTTTTCCTATTAAAATGGTCTGTTTGAATTTCAATTGAATGGCAAAAAGTTGCATGTTAAATTAGGGAAGAGGAAAACAGGAGGAAGAAGAGTTCTACGTCCTCATCCTGTTTTTGTTAGATGGTCTAGATGTGAAATGTGAAGGTTGGAAATATAATTGTCTGACGAATATACGAATGCATGTGTATTTGTACCTAAATGTGCCTTTACATTAGGAGTAAAAATAGCGCTGCATTGCATAATGTTTCTCTGTGGAGTTTAACTTTAAGCCCTTTTCCTGCCATTGAACTGGACAGGCGGAATATTTCATCAACAAAAGTTTGAAAATATTTAAAATCATTTCCCCCTCATTCCTCCTATGAAATTACAATAATAATAGATTGATTATACATTTAATAGAATTTAAAGAGGTTTTAAAACTTTTAAGGCCATTACTTTTACTATTCACATTCTACGTCCAACAGCAAAATTGTATGTAAGTACAAAAATGATGATATCATACATATGAATATGACATATAAAAAGACTATATCGTAGATTCACAATGATTGACTACTTGAATACATACATACATATATATATGCATATAATAAATGCAAATGTTCTTAGTTCTTAGACAGGTTATGTATGTGTTTTAGTAGTTTCGTGGACGTGACTCCGTGAGTGGTCTATGAAAAAATGAAAGAAGTCATATGAGTGAAAAGTTGAGCTTTTTTATTCTCTACCAAACTCGTTCTATTATTGAACGAACGATAGGAGGGTGGTAAGCGAAAGTGAAGAGAAAGTGTCTCGACTAACTGACTGCTTTTAGAAGGCAGTGGCAATTCACCGGGGATAAATATGCATACCAAAAAGAAAGAAGGTAGGCATCGGCATCAAGAAAGAATGTCTCCAGATATCAGGGAAAGTAGGCATTCATCAAGAGGTGGTTAGGTTTGCTAGTCAAATACTTTCTTTGCCATAGGCAAGTGCTTTCCTTTTGTTGTACGTGTAGCTTACCATGGTGAAGCCGATAAATGATTGATTCGCAATCGATGAGATGGAACTCCATTTATGTATACATATATAACTATACTGCCACTCCTGGCGTATCAAGTCTAGATGTAGTTAACTATTACACTGAGATATATTCCTGTGTAAATCGGATTGTATGTACATGTATGTCTCTATGAGTAAGCGGTACTTGCGGTCAAGTGTGCGCAAATGTATGTATGTATGAGCATTTTGTATGACTAACCGCTTGGAAAACTGGAAAAGGAAGCGCACTGTTTTTTGTGTGTGTGTATATGCCTATCCTGTCCTCCTCGTCATCAAGTCCGTAATTTTTTGTATAGCAATGTACACACGCATGTTCTTATGATATCAACTTTTTGCTGGCGGAAAAGTGGGCGAAAGGAGAGGAAGATAAGGCAGGTGGAGTTTTGTATTGAGTATTTTACTGTGTGTTAATAGATGGCGAGTTAAAGGTTTTGGATGTCGCTCGTACTATTTATGTTTTGTGTCTTCTTCGGTTTCCTTGAAAAGTTTACTTAGTGATGGAATCTCTTTTTGAGTGAATGCGTCCACAAACACTGAAAATTTGGTAAATTTATTTATCCTCCGTTGGAAGTGCTTGGTACTCATAAAACTCTTGAGTCTTTTTGTTATACCGTCAAACTAATGGTCGTCGTCGGTTTATTCTTCTTAAGAGGTTGAAACGGTATTCTGTCAATTTTTCGATTTCTCCTTTCTGTTAGCCTTTTATTCTCACCAAATATACTTATATGTTCATATATGCTGACGAATACACTTTCGGGAGTTTGTAGGGCGCAATTTTTGCGTGAAAATGAATGGAAAGAAAGAGTCAACAAATTTCAGGTAGCACTTATGATGGTGCAAGAATCGTTGTTGTTGGCATTGCAGGAACATCAAATTCATAGCATAAAAGTGTATAGTAGCGAGTGAATTGAATTATTGTAAAAAAAAGTATTTAATATTTTACTTGTGTGAAAGTCTTGTTGGCACTTTAATAATCATGAAATTGTAGCTATTTGGATCATTCATAGTTTAAACAAGATATGAAAGGATTGCTCCGAAAATGGAATCCCACCTCCATATCGTCGGAGGTTGCATACGTTCTTTTGCCTTTTTTGTGCTACAAAGATTGTTGTGACATAAGACATTTTTATTATGGAAATGTTGGATATTTTGCTAGATGCATCGTGGATGTGCGTCCATGCGTCATTTTACTGACAAAATGATTTGTTGATATTGATTCATAATATGATATGCTTTTATCTAATGGTCCTTCCATGTAATTGAACTTTGCAAATCTCACAGCTAATAATGTGTATGAAACATGGTAGATTACATTTCAAAAAGATGAACAAGCGGCGGTTGGTTACATGAATATTCTGATAAAACCGCTTTAGATAAAAAATAATGAAAATGAAATGACAACGAAATCATATATTATAGCTTATATATCAGCGTAAGTACTTGGAACATGCGATTGTAATGTTTGCATCGGCCATTCATAGTGACGGAAATAGATGTTAGTTTGTAATGGGGTGTTTATAAATTGTAGTATTATTGAAAGGTGGAGTGGGATTTCCTGCGTGCCGCATTTCGTGATTTTATGCTTGTTTGTTGTGGCTGGGCCAGACCATGTTCTCAATTCCCAATCCCTAATAAAAATGATAACATTTTACGGTCCTAAAACCAACTATATACATATCCGTTCATTTACATGCAAAATGTTAACACGTCTCAAAGAAGAAAAGAAACGTTCAACTTTTAATGATGTTTCCAGTTTTCTCATACAGAAATCTGGGTACATATATAATATAGGTAATAAAGGTTATATGCATGAATATACAAAATGACTCTTATTTGCCTTGGATAAGCTTGCTAGATGGTATATAGTCAGTATAGCTTTAGACAACGATCACAGTAACAGTCATTTTCGTTTACTTCATATTCAACATCAACTAAAAGGAATTGTCTCAGTTTTCCTGATGATGCCAACAACAAAATATTTGGGATGGGTACAGAATAATGACTAATTATGGACATTGCATCATTAGCACTGTTCATTTTACATGTGTCTGTATATTTGTGGTGAGCACATAATTGTTAATTGTTCTGTCTGTATCAACTTTTATATGTATATGTGCGCAATTTAACTCATATTCCAAATACCGGGGCTAAATAATTTGCACAAAAAAGAAGCAATCAGACATTCGAGTGGACGACAGTTTCGGAAGAACCATTTTGATTTACGTAGTAATGACCGTTACATTTATCTTTTATGGTCATCAATCAATTACAAATTTATTATCGTCTCATATTTAAAATTTTTAAAACCGAGCTGTCCTTCTTTTTCAATGCTAGTTCTTGCATTATCTTAAATAACACCGGGTTTTATTTGACGTATTTAACTATAATTTTAGTAGGATTTAGTTAATTTTGGGTGTTATGAATATTCGATTCTATAATAAATCTAACGTTTGTTATATCGTTAAAGTATTTCTCAGGAAAAAATCTTTCAGGTGAACGTTCAATAATATTAAAATACCTGAAGTTTTAATTCGTTGACGCAAATAGAGTTTGTTAGATTCACATCACGTTTTATGTTGGTTGTACGCGTGTTTTTTGGATTAAAATGAATATTTACCCTGTCATTTTGATCCATATGTTGTATGTGGGTTTTGATGCATGTTGTTACTAACTAGACGTATACGATTATTGTAATAGTTTGGTTAAAAATATAAACAAAGTTCTTTATCGTAAGTCCAAAATAGTTAATTGCTACATAAAGCGATCATGAATGCTAAAGGTCTACCATATATATTTTTGAGTATAACGTATAAATAGGCACTTTTTCATGCCAGATTGGAATTGCTTTTATTAATTCTTGAAATCATAATTCCAAAAGTTAATGATTTATTCTGATTCACGAAACTTGTTGAAGAGTGTGATCTGGAATATTTTGGAATCAAATTATGTTTTCTCTATTATTGTAGCAAGTCAGGCAAAATATATATAATCTTGAAGTCTTTTCATTTCAAGTCCTATGAATTTTACACACGCTCCAAATTTAGTGGAACATTGAATCTTTTTTCTGTGTCTCAGTTCTATTACATTGCTCTTGCTATATATATGTCTATACAAATTGACGCCTGTAATATTTAGCATAGCGTAGTTTAATAGGATATCTGTGCAGATCAAAGTAGTAATGCTCCATCATACAATTATACTCTTTCATCACCATTATCATCAATGTCGCTAGTACGCTTTTGAACGCATTATGTTCAACAGATTCCAGCTATCACTGCCGAAACCTGGCTATGAATATTCCATATTTATTACAATACATACAACGAAAAGGAAACTGAATTTATAATACGTATTGTAATGAATAAGAACAGAGTTACCGAACCACACAACCGTTTCTTTCTGGTCTCTTGGTGGACCTTTTTTTTTATTTTTGAATATTAATAAGGAGTGAAGAAAGGTTTTGAATTTTGTTTTTGGAGGGGTTGAAGGATAATATGCAATGCAATATGAAGCTTCTGACGATGCTGATGATAATGATGATGGAATAAGTAAACTTATACCCAAGAAGGTAATATTGCTAGTTGCAGCAGACATCCGAAAAGAATAGAGAGAGAGAGGAGAGTGCAGGTATATATTTTTGGATTGTTGGTAATAAAACAGTATATACTACGGTTTAAGCGCAGGTTATTATTACTAAAAATGAAAGTGTGAGTTGTGCACACAGAGCATCTGCACCTGCATGCAACTTCAGGTGTTAAGTAAAAAAGTATTTGTTAGCTGCTCTCTCTAGTCCACTTTAACACATAAAAAATGAGAGAGAGAGATGAATTTAATACTTTTGTAAAGAACCCTCTTATGCAACTATTTAGCACTGTATAGCAATAACCCCACGCATATCTGCTGCCCCACTCCTGTAAATGTGTGCACATACCCCAGTGTTTGGAAGCTGTAAAATTATACCTCAGGAAAGAACAGAAAATATCGTATTTATGAGATCATAATAATTTGACTGAATGAGTAGAGTAGATGATCATTCATAAAGTACAAAGTAACCGTTGAGGGCTCTGAATAGCTTGCTAAAGAGAATTAACCTCAGTTCAGTTGCATTTCATGCCATTCATTGCATTCATATTGTCGTTTATTGTTGTAGGGAAGTTGAAAGTTCTACAATTCGAATACATCACGTATCGAGTAGTTATATCCGTCGTTTAAACAGCATATTATACAAAAGTTGCAGACTTTACCGGTTTATTTTATTGTGAGTAATAAAGATGGATTTTCAGTGTTCAATTGGAAGCATAATCAGCAACTTTTTTTTAATCTTCAAGATTGTCCTAGTATACGAGTCGTTTAATTTCTCGAGTACGTGAATGAACCGAAGTTCCTCACATTATTCTTGAAAGAATATTGTGGTTTCATTCAACAACGAACCGTAAGATTGAAAAGCCATGTTTCATTAACCTTACGATATCTACAGCATAGTATTCGTTTACATATTATTACTTCTTGTTACTCTAGTCGCTCGTTAAATTATGTTTTTAAAAATGTCAAAAGTGAAGTACTATCCACTGTCTTTCCATTACGAATAGGAGGTTCATAGATCAATTTACGTCTCGCCGTGTTTCATGGAATGAGAGAAATGCTGAAACTACATTTTCCAGACTGTAATAATGACGCATACGGCATATTATATAGTAGCTACAGTTGTCAGTAGTCAGTAGAGTGTTGAATATCATGGAGAAAATGTACAATATTTTTTGAACTCGAATATTGCAATTTTATAAATGCTAAGATTTGTCACGTCCTGCATCCATTCCATTTGAATGTGTCATGTTTTTATCTTGTACTCAGACAAATGTGAATGAGCCTTACATAATTCTTAAACGCTGAAAACCGAAGGCATTGTTTGAACTTTGAGACTTGAGGATGAAAGCACTGTATTGTATCATGTTGTGGGTTTTTTGAGGTTCTGGGTTTTTCGTGCATGACTCTGGTTCTGTGAACGTAACACTTTATGTGGATAATATGAGCTCGTAAATTTCCAATAAAGTTTAAATGTCATTTGTATTTACATGCATGCATGCCACTGAAATCACGACTATTGCATTGAATTTATCACTTGTAACATTTTTTATAAACATTAAATTTTATAGGCTGTTCTCTGAATGTGCTAAGCTGACAAATATGTATGCATAGCTAACTTTTGTCTCTGCATCTTATCACAAGTCGGGAAGACAAAAGGAAGAAAGAAAATTCCCAAATGAAATCGGAGTAAAATATATGTTATGAAATATTAATAATGATTTTTTACTTACATCCTATTCTAAGTTTAAACTTTTAAATTTAGCATGCATATTTAAAATATTATGCTTTGAGGTAGTAGATACGTTTTCAAAGCAAAGTTGGAATGAAGGTACCTAGCTCCATCCAAAAGTGTATAGATTTTTGTGAGAACAGATTTCGGTTGTTGTGCTTAAAAGTTAGCATATGCTAGTTATATAAAAAGTCGACGAAGCAAATTAAACATTTTGAAATGCGTTGGAAATTCGTGTCAATTTTATCTCACTATAAGTTAACGATCTCAGCTCTCCTGTTTCAGAGATTGAAAACCAACCCCTCATGGTCGTAGCTTTATGCGCATCGGCTTTTCAGCACTTTTTGCCTAGTACTTGCATTAGCATAATAATTATTATTTCTATTTGTATTAGTACACCCAACACGTAAAGAAAATATTTTAAGTACTTGAATCTCGTTGTAATGCATAAAAATATAAAAACGGAGTCAAGCAATTTTATGGGAGTTTCTTCCTATTAGAAAACTTTCAAAGAAGGGAGGAATAGTTGATACAGTGATATGATATAAACAAACAAACACAACAAATAAGATTGGGATTCATTTTATTTATAGGCATGAAATGTTCTGAAATGAAGTGCATAAAAATAATCATAAAATCTTATATGAAAATCTTTGATTATGCACATGAATGAGGTTACGATTTAAAAAATATAATATTTGCAAATCTAAATGTTCACAGGATGACATATTGTCATCATCATTGTGTAGGAATATAAACATTAAATTACTCGGCATAACGGATAATCTGTACATTCGCAAAAAGTCATTTTCGACTTGTAATGAATTTTGTGTTTTTCCTTTGTGTTTATTATAGGAGTCAAATGCCAAACGTGATGAAGAAGCCACAGAAATTAAAGACATCACTAGTACTGCTGTGCAGACACTCGCAACAGACACTTCTACAGATACTAATACATCGATCGCATGTCAAACCGATATAACGGAGCATTGCAATGTGACTACAGAGACAGACACTGATTTTCAAGGGATTGATTTGGATGAAAATGAAACTTCCACAGTGTCAAATAGTTTGGATGACTCCTATCTTCGAGTAAGTGTTCCAAGTTAAATCGTACATGTATGCATGTCATGCAAAATAACCCTAAGCACATAAAGCAAAAATAAGCTTATATAGACGCCCTTGAACTGTATGTATATCCTTGTCTACAAATATTTGTGTAGGTACATACATTTTTGTACACAAATAGAAACGGAAATTACCTATGAACTAACTCATTTACACTTGCACAATTTCAGGTTTTTGTTCTTTCATGTTCCCTTCTTTCTTTGTCCACGTGCATGTGTATATAATTTATATATGTGATGCAGGAGTTCATTAGAGCAGCCTACCGTTGTGGGCATTTAAGGCCCCTGTGTAATAGATATCATTAGGCTGAGTGTTGGATGCCTCTATTCTATCTAATTACTTTTCTGATTACTTTACCTTTTCTTTTGCACTTTTCTTAAAAGGAGCTGGAGGAGCGATGCTCGGAGTATCAAACTGATTTATACGCGCTCCGAGCTGAGTTGATAACTCTTCAGACTGACGTTGATCAAAGCGAGGAGGCAAAAGCAAAGTTAAGTGAGGATATACTTAACCTTTTGCATACTAGTTTCATCGTAGACGGTCAGCCAGTCCTAGCGAAAGTGAGACCTTCCGGATACGAGTCTTCCATAGAAGCAGAGCAGGTTATCTTATCTGCTTTGCGGCAACTTGCATCCATATGGAAAGGTCTACTCGACAAAAAAGCCACTTTGGAGAGAACTGTAGCAAAACTTTCAACTCAATCCAAATGCAAGACAACTGAAGATCAGGTGGACTTGGGAATCAATTTGAGCAGCCACCCTAACAGCTCGTCGAACAACAGCACAACTTCTGGTGCTGGCTTAATACCTACGATTGATTTTTTTCAACCCAAAGTTGACTCATTTGGATTGGAGACGATAATTGAAGAAGAGAGAGCTGAGGACGACAGTCGGTCGACAGAAGCTGATCGCGATACAGAATGTTTGGTAGAAGAGCCATTGTCAGCCATTGAAGCACATTCTAATAGCACCACTACCACTACTGAAATTACTTCTGGAGCGATTCCTCCTAATATAATTCCTCCGCCTTCACCAAGCGTCAAGCAAACTTCTACAAGCTTCACGCAAACAGAAAACGAATCAGAGCATGATGTTGCAGTGGAAGCAAAAGCAAACGAGGAAGAACTCAAGGCACAGATTTTTGCTTCATTGGAAGGAACCTGGCTTGAAAAAGAGAAAGATTGGATAAACAAGGTATAAATTAGATGGAAATTAAAAGTTATTTTGAGCTCTGCACATTTCTTATCGCTTACCAAATTCATAAACTTTAAAAAAATGTATATTGTATTTTTTTATGTTTTGTTTTTAAAATTCTTGGATAGGTTGATGAAAAGGAAAGTCGGATAAAGAAGCTTCAAGGGGATTTAGAACGCCTTCAGAATCACTTGGTGGATTTAGAAGAACAGTATACAAACGAAGCGCTGGTTGGTGAGGAAAGAGAAAAACAACTTAGATTACAGATAGCTGAGCTGCAAAAGGAAATCTCGCAGACTATTCACCAAAGGTTAGCATGCATCTTTTCATTATTCTCTTCTTGTTTTTATCTTGCCGGATTGTATATTTTGGGAATAATTTTAAGTGGTCACAAGTAGAATAGTGCATGCAATTTTCTCACTTTCACTAGGAAAGCATCATTACATGATACGGTGTGGCTGACAGTCACTGGAAGCACAAATCTGCCATGAATTTTTTATTGATTTCTTTTTCAGTAGCAAATCCATAAAAGTTTGCACTTTGAATGGAAAAGAAATGTTGACAATACGCTGTTAGCCTAACTAGAAATGCGTAAAATAGACATGAATGATGAATTTGTCATGTGATGGGCGAAGCGAAATTGTACGGTAGGACATGAAATATGCTCATTTGCCAATATAACAGTGTTTATGTTGGGTTTCCAACTCTAGTTGCCGTTGTATGTAAAAAAAAAGAACATTGTTTCGGATTGTAGCAGTAGTGGCAGCAAGATCATTACTCCAAGTTTAATGACTCGATTCATTATTTTCATCGGCTAAGCTATAATATGTATGTAGAGTGGAGATAGATGGCGTTTTAATGGAAGACCCAAATTTTGAGTTATATTTGGGGGTGGCGAGCCGCATGCACTGAATAATTCCTTTCAACCATTATTTCTCCTTTTCTGTTCACAAAATAAAAGCTGAAAACAACATAAAAGCTGCCTCCATTTTATATGCTTCCTCACATATAAATAGTAGAGCACCAAACACTTCGCATATTTTGCTGTCTCTGTGTAACTTTAGCTTTATTTTCATGCCTTCTTGGAGCATTTATGTATATTGATTGGGCTCGATCTGGAGGTGGATGTGCCTGTGAATTTATAATTTGAATTGATCTTTAGGGAGGTAGTCATTTATCATATTGTGTACACTCTCGGGCTCTTTTGCTTATTGCTTTTTCATTGCATTAGTGAGTACAACGTATTTGAACGTGAAGTATTTATTTAGAGTATTTTTTTGCCTGTGCACAACAAAATGAGGAGCGAAAATGCCATGCAAGCATATAAATGCGTATATATGATTATGCTCTTACAACTCGAGAGAAAATTGTACAGCTCTTTGAAGCAAAAAAAGTCAGTGTATTTACTTATCCCCTTTCCACACTACATTATAAGGGCTGGCCATCGATGAATAATTGAAAAGCGAAAAAGACACAACAATTCAAAAGAATTACGTATGTC
>JAQIXW010000696.1:0-25953 GCA_034700685.1 Willowsia buskii
TGGTTTTAATACAAGTGCAATTAAATTACCAATTTCGTGAGTACACTGAAGATGTGCTAGTGTCAAATCGTTATGCCATCCGATTTTACGATCACATCACGAACGAAAGGCACGTTCCACACGGCATGGCCATCTTTCAACGTTAAAAGAGATTCATACTCGGATTTTGGAAGAAAAGATGGAAAACTTTTGACGACTTTTTCATCGCTGAAATATACCACGAATCGGTGTAGCTTTTTGTACCAAAATGTCATGTTTTATATAAATTCTGTAGATGTAAGAACGGTGCATAGTAGTTGGTTCACTAGCCACCGTAAATAATATCTCTTTCGTAGAAATGGAAGACTTGTGGGAAATAAATTTCATATTTATTCACTTGCATTCTCGATTCTGGTTGAAAACATAATAAAATGCTGCTTTTCTTACTTCTACAATTCATGGAAGCTGTCAGATGCGACAAAAGTGATAAAAATAAAATCTGGTTTGCTCAAATAATACCACTTGGAAAAATACAACGTAAACGTTGTGACACTTATCTTTCTTGAAGTCAATGTCACCCGACTGATAAGTTACTAGTAAAATATGATTCGTGTTTAAACGTTCGATTTCACTTTAAAGAAAACAATCTTATTTGAATTAAAATTTAAAACATCACCGCAATTGATAGTATTTACAGTCATAAATTAAACGCTAAAACCAAAAACATTGGGAGCATCATAACTAATTAGTAATTAATCGCAGTTTTAGAAGGTCACCATCAGTATTTTTGAGGGAAGGACTTAATCTACTTTATTAGTTCCTAATTCAAAACCATAATAATTTTATTGAGTAGCTTCGTCTTCTGCTAAAACAATAGTATTTTATATAAGTATAGAAAATTTGTAAGCATTTTCAGTTTGAAAAGATCATACCTAATTCTGCAAAATGAAAATTCCTTACCACCTTACGTTTAGAAAAGCTTTTTACAGTGTACTTACACAATATAAAACACAAACCTGTGGAAATTTCAAAATTTTACAAATAGGATTTTTTAAAATTCTTCGTTGGCTGGACACTTTTTAGCCGCTAAAGTTTACGAAATGCATAACATGCATTGACACCCATTGTGCCTGTTATCATCAGAGTTTCCAAATAATTATTTTGCTTATTTCAAAATGTTCCAGTTATTGTGGCGATTGTCTCCATGATTTATAGATGTCAAGAATCGGGATGGATTCGGGATATACATAACCGTCTATTAAACTCATGTCATGTTACGTTAACTAATGAAAAATACAGCACAAAATCTTTTTGAAGGTGGTAAGAAGAAAAGGCACAAAGTACAACAGTAATAGATATCTACATATCTATAATATATATTACTATCCACTATATCTATATGTATATTCATGCTGTTATGCCTAGTGAACATTTAAGGTGAACAATAAAGCCGTAAGATTTCGCATGTGGTTTTACAACATTTGAGTACTCTTATATTTTATAAATAAGCTACTAGAGTGAGCTTGCAAGTATTTTTTCAACAATGCAAAGTTGTACCATTTTGTCTACATTGTTGGCCAGCAAGCATGGCTTGTACAATGGCAACATGGACTTCTTAAAATTCATTTCCATTATAATATGGAACACATATTATACATATGTGAACTTTCTCCATGCATCAATTGACTCCATATCTGCTGCCCGTTCCACCATACATAAATACTATACAAAAAAACTTCGTTTACTCTTAGAATCTCTATAAGGATATTTATCAATTGGTATGTTTCAGTCTGTTTTAATGACACAAACACAAGAATCAAGAAAACGTTTTTATGATCAAGATTACAAACTTATTTCTATTTTAAAGCTTGCCTCCAGTAATTACTGAATGCTTATAAGCGTACTTAAAAACACACACAATATTGTGTGTGTTTTTGATTAATGGATACTATTTGCACTGTTCCCACGCTCGCATTATACTCCTACTACATTTGCCGGATTAAGGTTTCCAAATGCAAAATGTCTTCTCTGAATTTCATCAAGAACTCCACGGGAAAATGTGTAGTGAATGCCAGACAACTAAACAAACTTCGTATAATATACTTTGCATGCAAACAGATCAAACTCTATTTCGCTCTTTCGCTCATTTATTTCCACGTGCATTATGTAGCTGGAATTATATATGAAACAAACAGAGCTTTTAGCTTCAAGCTGTCACATTGATCATTGTTTTATTATTTTGCATAGAATTTCCCATAACTATGTAAATTGAGATGTTGCAAACTAGCTTCATTCAATAAGTTCAACAATAATAAATTTCTTATAATAATTAAACTATTTATATCGTCGGATGTACATTCCAGGTAGCTTATATTTTTATACCCACACAATTTATTCGACTCTGGATTATATACCATACATTATGTAAAACATAAAGATTATATGAACATATCTTCTACTCTGTTTTACTTTTAAATCCATCTGGTGAGACAATATTAAACTTTCTGCTAACAATGACTTGCTCGGCAATAGATTGATCTGCCCATTGTTGAAGCTGAAGAATTCATGAATAACGCTAAACAGCATTTAGCTGGTGTAGTTGCTTTTATTTTGAGAAAACATGTACTACACTGTGACTGCGATACTGCGACGCTCCAAATGTTTTTAAAAAGCTGTACGTCTACTGCGTACAAGGGAGATAATTGGTGGTCTAATGAAATAAAACGCTAAAGATTTCCATGAGTTATCTGTACATGAATCTGGAAATTCATCTGAATGTGTTGTACCAATAGAAATTTATACAATTTTTCAGTTTTGACTTTGACCAAACTACAAATGATTAATTGCCGAACACAAACACATATATTTGAAGAGCAGTTGATCGATTAGATCAAGAACAATAAAGGATTATACATATATATGAATTCAAGTTACCGACCTGTTAAAAATTCCATGAGAGTAAAAAAAATATAACATGTAAATAGCAATTAATATGATGGTTTTATTTTTAAACCGGGATTTAGATTGTAATGTGGTGTGTACTTCTATTCAATTCATGTCTGAACTCTAAAAAATTTCATAATATACGCTTATTCGTTATAACAAGTAACATATTATTTCAACAGAGATTTCAATATTTACCGGAAATCGATACAAACTACTTTCGATTTACTATAATATGTTGTTGTGCATGTTGTGTTACATCTAGAAAAGGAGTTCCCCACTGTCAATAAGTTATTTTCAAATATTGAAATATTAGAGGAAACTAGCATAAAAAACGGAAGCGACGTGCTCTGTAATTTGATGCCATTTCAGTAGGTGCGTTTTACAAGTAATAAAAGGTACAAGGAAATAATACAAAACTCTAAAAATAAAAATAAACCTCAACATCTCAAGCCTTTTATTTCCCGTGTGGTGTGTGAATTTAGTATTTTAGATTTATAAAACTGTTAGATATACGATATCATATAATGTTTCAAGTGTAGATTTGTGATGCGTATATGAAGGAAAGGTCATTATTAGTTATATAACTCATGCATTTTTGGCAACGAAATTCAATGCCAATAGAAAATCGGAAGTTGGATTTGAGTTACATAACTTTTGCCTATCTACTTTTCATATCTTGTTATAAGCAATGTTTATATTGATAATTATCAATCAACTTACAGATAACCGGCTATGATGTGATTATATTGTATCAGCATAATGCATACATATAGACTTAGTCCAACTCAATGTATAATCCATTTTTACCTAACCAACTAGTAACTCTGCACTACTTCAATATATTCTACTTACAGTTCGCGAATCAAAATCTGCGAACAAATGCTACCCAAAGCCAAGCCAGCCCAGCCACAATGCTTTATTGCTACTTCTCAATAAATGAAACAAAAATTTGCCGAGTAGGAAGGAAGGAATCAAAACATTTTAGAAATCCAATTAGCATTCATATCAAGCATAAACGCATATTAGAATAAAAGTGCAGAAGCAGTGTGTGTTCTATCGCTAGCAGATATGTGGCATTATCTGAAGGCCTGCTAGACCGTTAAAATCTGTCTGTTGCATGCAATTCAAAACAAATTCATTTTAAAGTATTGTCATATAACTTTAATTATAACACTTTTGTTGCATTCTTTTCTCTGTAGATCTAGTAATTTTCGTATAAAACAAATTTTATAGTACAAAGTTTCAGTTTCATGTATATATATCGTTTATATACTTTTAAAATGCATCATATAGCACATAGCACATCTCTGCGTACGTTTATTCCGTTCTCATAAAAACTGCTTTTTGCTTTCTGATTTTTTGGCTTCCGACAAAAAATTGCATAATTCATTCCATCGTATGCTAGTCTATGCGTACACAGATAAAATGTGTAATTATAATAAATCAAATCACGTAACACTCACATTCTTCGTTTGCCTTAATAGCCTCACATATATCTGAGCATACGTCGTGATTTTTTTTATGCAGCAAGAGATGAAATAATAATATGAAGTCATTCCTCTTTTACATCTCGGCTCCTCTGTGTGTGCACGCATATAGATAATTGATGATAGAGACTCTAAACTAGAAAAAGGTTTTTTTAACAACATTTTAAGATAATCTCTGAAAACTTTACTAATCGCCTTCGTCATCAGTAGCGCAGCTGATATGAGTAGGGTACTAGGCGCGTTTAGCACGCTATTGATAAGAAAGAATGATGACTTTGCCTTGTGTTCAATATAAACATTTAAATATCTCCAATCTTCTAAAGACGCCATCTATAACGAAGGTAGACACACGTTTAGTTTTAATATTGCACTTAAACTTAGAACACCTTACCTACCTCACACTGTTACAGCATATCATGCATCTACCCCAAAGTCAAGTACTTTGATGAAAATATAAAGTGCAATTTATTCCTATTGTTTTGTGATCTATCATAGTCATTCATATGCTTATCTTTTAAATCGTTGCGTGAATCTCCTTTAATTATTAACTTTATTTCTATCTTTTTTTGTAGATCGATATCGATTGAATAATATAATATGTTTTGGTCATAAAACTGTAAATTTTGTTTACCTATGCCAAATTTATATTGTTTTTAGAATCCATTGTTATAGATGCAAATACATAATATGAAATATGGATTGTTTCGTGAGGCCTCCATTCCTATTTCTGTTATAGCACAGTGCAGTGAACATTCAACGCTAACTTCAGCAAATATACATTTCAATTCAAATACAAGAAATTGTTAATGATGTACGGATGCGAGTCTAGTTGAGAGAGACGCGAGATGCCGAGGGTATACATATGTATTCTACTTGAAAGATATGGCAAAATTTCTTTTTGAAAGTGAAATCACTATTCGTATTCCTGCTGCTGCTGATTTTCTTGCATTGCTTATATGGTCCCTTGCTACGATGTTGATTTTAAAAGTTTTCTCTCTTGAGAGCACATCAGTCAGAGATACGACGTGCTGTTGTCAGTCTGAGTGAGTAAGCAAAGCAAAACAAGGTGTTTCAACGTTGAGCTCTCAGCTATATAGTTATAGTTGGCAGTATCTGTGTGAGGTTATGAAGTACAGTCATCAGTGATGGCATAATGGCATGTGCTACACGGTATGTATGGCTAACGGCTATAATATGCACTTTTAATAGCGGAAATTACTTTATTTTGTTGACATTTCAAATAATCAGAAATGCTTCAGATGTGGCGGATAGCAGTCTTACGAAATCTTAGAATTCAAAATCAATTCCTCCTGCCTTCATGGGATTTGCTTTTACTCGGTTTTTTGGTTTTTATATCTTTCTGTCATAATGGAGTATGTTAGTGGGGCGCAATGACGCAAGGAAGGAAGTTAATTAGGATCAAGATCAGATTTAACGAAATTTAGAGTCCTTAAAATTTTTAGCTAAAAATTTCACACGGTCAGGATAGTTAAATTTTCATGTTTTGCTTATAAATATTCTGATGAAAGTACATATTATATCATATGATGAAACAGTTAATTTTAAATGAAAATCTATATTTAAAATGTTACTGTTTATTTAGAAAAAGTGTTTATGACATGGGAAAGTGTTTTTTAGTTTAATTTGAGACGAATCTTGATTAGCATGCAGCGAAAGCAATCTTTAATTAAAACGTTGAAGAAAAAATCCTCACGACTTGATGACTACGATAACGGAGGCATATGAAAACTGTCCTTTAAAATGCTTACGAAATGTTTATCTTTTCAGTTGTGTCACTCACGATTAATGAGATAACTTTAAATTATAAAATGCTCTTGTAGGACGTTAATCTCATCATTAAGGCTCTTACGGGGAACAATTTTCTCATTAAAAGAAATTAATCGTGATAATGGCGAGTGGAATATAATAATATAATATGTACCACCACCAACATAATAAAATCGAAAATGGCAATTCTGAAAGAACCTTAAATTTTTAGCATACATTTATCATACATTTGAATGACACGGACACGATATTGAAATCTTCAACCTTTAAAAGTTGACATACCAGGAAGTACTTTTGGACTGAGAGAGCTGAGCTTGTAAAGTGCTTACTACTTCGTTGGCGGATGGGATCCACATCTCTTTCCGTCAAGTAAATACAGATCATTTTGCACGATCATATCAGTCCCAGAGAGTGCAGTGGAGAAATGCGTTCACAACGTACAAATTTTAAATAATATTACATACTAAAATTATGCAACATCCTTACTTCTTGTTGACATCCTGATGTCTTTTACTGTATTTGTACTTGCTTTTATCATTAAATGTATGTACGTAGTGCTAAAATTGCATTTTGATTTTGGTGCGTCTTTCCTCTTCAATTTTGTTGACAGCTAACTGAGAGGAAAACTTTTATTTGATTGTAAGCACCAAGCACATAATCAATTATTAAAAGCGCTTCATCTCAAAAGTAAATCTGAATGATACGTATCTTTTGTCAATCCACTTTTATCATTAGAAAATACTCGGTAGCAGTTTTGCTTTCCATGCCGTTAAAATCTTTTCGTAACTCACATATTCGGCAGGGTTTTAAGTTTTGGTTTTGTTTTTTGTTCCGTCCTCACCTGTTTAAGTTTAAAAGTCTATTTTTTACACAAATAATGTAAATGACAATGACCAATACACGTAATAAATCCTATAACGTAAGGTACTAAATGGCATACAAAAATTAATTCTGGGTGCTGCAAGTTAGAAACAAGCCCATTAAGTGAGTAAGGCATGCTCGCTTAAGCATAATAATCAGGAATACGTATCAGTAGACGGCACGAGGAAGATCAATGGCAATACCATAATACCATATGAATCTTGAGTGCTTTACTAACTACTAACTAGAAAAAATGACTATACTCATATGATAATGCAATGTTAGAAGAAAACGTTCAGCATATTCGTTTGACTCGCTACCGTTTACTTCCGCATAATCATAATCATTATATCATTAATATTACGACTTTTGAATGTCTCTGTGTTGAGGAGAAAAGGAGATGAGGAGACGAGATGATCATCATCAAAATGCAAAGCGAGAAGAATCCATTCCATATTTCGTGGAAATTGAAGTTTAGAAAATCTGGCTTGCTATTACATAATGTCGCCTTGTGATTTGAAAGAATTATTGTTTCGTGTATGCCTATAATTGTAGTTTTTCAGGAGGAATGGATGATGGGATAGGTTTGCATGGTACGTATTTAAAGTTTAAATACATTATGCATTCCCCATTTTGTAAACAGCTTGTGCAATAAACTTCCTGGATTTTGATTAAATAAAAATGAGAATGTTTTATTGATGTTTTTTGTTCAGTAAATTGCATAATGTGCATTCAGTTTAGCTTACTTTATAGTGTTTAAATGAATTTACATTTAATGGGTGTATACCTCTGAATTCTTAGACATATCATACCATTCCTATATGGTTATATAATGCTTACGCCTAATATAAATTTAAATCCTTTAAGTTTCTAAAATAAATTGAAATAAATAATTTTTTCTTGCGATAAGTTAGAGGCATGCTCACTTGCAGAGATTTGTATCTTCCTTGATTTAACATCTTAATTAGCACATGTAATGTAACGTAGTACCTGTGTATAGGTAGCCGCACACATTACCGTAAAATGCCAAATGGATGCTGCAGCGTGTACTGACGAGTGGAAATTTGGTATATCACTTTTGTTTAGAAGCTATAATGTGTCTATTTAGGATTTATGCCTTATGTATGTAAATTTACTATAAGACTTCCCACAAAATAACGCAAATACTCCAATGTCAAAGTATTACATCTTTTATTTGTCGTCTGTTAATGGATGAAGTGACGATGAATTTAAATAAAAACCAGTTGCCAGTTGGTGTTCGTTATGTACCTTTAAACTTTTTTATGTGGTGCATATATTTTATGCTTTCTTCCTTAGTAATTACGCTTTAATTGTTAATGGCATTAACATTGTTTGCAATGGGTGGGCTGTGGGACACACATATTTCTAAAATTATGTAGGAACTATCATCGAAGCGTTACGTAGCTGGTCTACTACTACTCACAATTTTATCTCAAATAACGATAGTTATAAACATGAACTTCGTTCAGGTAATTATCAAAATTTGCACAGCCAACCCAAGGTTAAGTTCGAACAGAGTTAAAATCTAATAGTGATTAAAAAATAGTTTTAAAACAAATGAGACATAAACTTAAGTTTAATAAGTATAGCACAAGTAAGAAGAAACCTTCCAAGATTATTTTTTAAATAATTTATATGTAAGAAAAATTAGACTCGTTTTATTAGCATGATGTTATGTGGAGTGCATGGATGCCATTTTTAAAAACAACAACTCATTAAGTTTTTGTTTTTCAACAGAACTAACAAAATGTTTTGTGACATAATAAAACTTTACACTTTTAATTTGGAAATCAACTTAAAAACTCCAAATATGTATATTCTTCCCAAATATTCCGATGAGTTACTCCCATACATACTGACATCTTATAAAATCAACCTGCGACGTAGTCAATATTTGAACGGATATATCACACAATGCACAATAATATGTCCCAGCTCATTTTAACATCGCACAATCGCACCGCTGTGAGGCAACAACATATCATTGTGTTTGTTGAGTTGGCTACACATTTACATCCGTCATCATCGTTATCACTAGTGAAATATGGCGGCAGCAGGATGTTTTGCAATATGTAATTGTGCCATACAAATTGACGGCTATCCGTGCAAAAATTTGCAGAAGTATTCGTCTACTTATTAGTAGATAGTTATCTTATTATCCTCATTCCACAGCAGGTGAGAAAGAAAGTGAGAACATGGAAATCTCCTATTGCCTGCTGACAAATTTAAAGGTACCGAGTTAAGTGTGGAAATCTATAAGACTATAGTACAAAATATTTTGAAACAAGCTGAAATAGTTCATTTAAGTAGGGACCTTTTACATAGATAGCACATCAAATTTCATCAAGATTGTTAGCCCTATATTTACACATTTTGACATTCTGAGATTAATTCATCAACAAATACAGAAGACATTAGTATGCGTAATTAAATGTCGAATTTGTCAAATAATGAAATAATCAAAGAATTGATGCTTGATAAGAGTTGTCACGGCCTTTGTTGGCTGAATAATGAGTACAAGGAAGCAGCATGAAGAATGGAGACAATGAGATATACAGAATGATGACATGAGACTTTATTGCAATTGTATATTTTAATATCTGTATCCCTCATCCGATCTACATTCTACACAGAAACGTTATCTAAGAGGATCATAGGTTATATATAATAATGGATTACCTAATATATATTTGATTTTAAAAATCGCATGTGTTTCAAGGCTTTAAGTGTTAAAATACAGATATGTCAATACAATCAAAGAGTCACACATCATATGAGACATCGTGCTGTGTCATAGATATATCATATCCCTTTCGTACATTGCAAAGAATTCACACAATCAACTGATTCTTTCGTCTCTTTTACAATGACCGAATTCACATTAAGTCTCTGATTTTATCTGATCCGATATTGTTTAGAGACGTCTTAAAGCTGTTATTATGCCACAAATACCCCCAAAAGATACTGTACATGCATGTTTTGATCATGGACCTTAATACTCATTTAAACGGCAAATTATCATTAGTCTAAAAATATGAATTGAAGGTTTGATCTTTTAAAACAAACATTAACGTTTACTTGTTCTCAATTCCAGCAAATTATTCTAATCAACCAAATTCTTTAAAACTTCAACGAAGGTAGCTCTTCGTATTAGATATCAAGTTTATTAAATCTTAATGATATCGCATACATTAGCTTCGCAATCACTGTTGGCTTTGTTTCATTTATTTGAAGTGATTGAGGTAATTACAAGTTTTGTCTTAAACTCGACTCTTTCTTTCTATTTGTAATAGTTCCTAGAGCTATATGCAAATCAAACAATGCCCCATATTTCAGCTAGTCAATGTGTAGCTATGCTCAGGATGAGGATTTATTACTGCCTTCACATAATATTCTTTTGACTAACAATAAGCTACGTTACATATTAATTAAGTACATCAGGCTTTACATCGTCATCATCGTTTCAAATAACAATGATTTTTCGAAAGTTATCTAAATGCACATGATCAGCAAATGACAACTTGTAAACGTAACGACATGAAATTACATAAGCTCTACCATTACTATCACTTTACTGCTATTATTTCCATTGATTAGCGATTACTTAAGCGATAACTAACAAATAAAATGCGTTATAAATGACTTTATCGACTTTTATCACACACGTTGTTAAGTCTGTCGCTGTGAAGTTTACATCTATAAGCTCACTGCTACATGCACATGTATCGCATATATTAGCAACTATTATACTTACAAACTTTCCAAGTGGCTTTAACTATGGGAAAGATGACTACCGACTTCCATTGTACCAATTACTGAATAGTCGGAAAGTATGTCAAAGCTTTGAATAGAGTGACTAAGCCCAAATAAACATCAAACAAGAACTAACCACCTATGAGAGCTCTTTCTTCCGGCCTTAGCTCACGTTATTGCCTTCCAATCAACTTTGCCATATGTCACCATTTTTTTGCACATCGTAAACATGTTGCTCTGTTGTGTTGTAATGATTGTGTTTTTACATGCACACACGTATTTGCGCTTATAGTGTGTAAACAAGCTTCTTCGAAGTATATGCATTGATGATACTCTTAAGTAATTATGAAAATTCAAAGAGAGTTTATATGCCTTATACAGAAATTACGTGAGTGTGAAAAGGATGTGCAAAGTCATAAGAAAAATTAGCATAGTGTCATCGTCGTCATGTCAGAGAGAAGGAAGGAAGGAAGGAATAGGTGGGGGCACTAAAATGAGAGGCAGAGTTTTAGTCCATATAGATGCATACCAGTGAAATCTATGTTTTCTATTGATTATTATATGCTTCTTTTAATTTGTAATACCGAAGTAGAAATGCACACTTTTCCATCCATCCTCGTTCGTACAATGTGTGCGTTTCGACTGCTTGAAAAATCTAACAAGCCATGCAGAAGACACACAAGAAAGACATTGTTCAGTGTAGTGCATGCATCTTCGGTTATAATGAAAGTGAGTCTTCTCTTTATCTAAAGAATAATATTTCATCACTCTCTTCCTCCTCCTTCACATCTCCCACTTTTAATTACCTTTCCTGTACAAATATTATTATTTGAGCAGAGGGTTCATCAAGTTGATATAGTGGTGATGCGAGAAAAGACAAGACAAGAGACGGGCAGGCAAGAGGAGACTTAAGAACTACATACATGTATTAAAAATCATATAACAACCACGAAGCAACATGACTCAGCGAACTCGTGTATCAAATACAATATGCAATAACACTAATAACACAAGTTGATTTTGCAAACCGAAGCTGTACAATTGGTTGTAATGTAATAGTCGTATGCTTGTACTCATTCTGAGTTATGAAAAGACAATATATCTTAGGAGGATTATAAATGGTACTTTTTGGTCATTTGCAGATCACGTTTTGCATGACACGAGAAGTTTGAATTTCTGTTTTGCGTTATTAATACTATGAGTTATGACTTGCTGGTGAAACAAAAAGGGTCTAGCAAGGTAGATTCGATTTCCCAGCGATTCATTTCTTCAAACGTTTAGGAAGAATGGAAACGCTAATAAGATAAGTACATTAACGAAAAGTACATTCTACAATGATGATTTCCAAAAACGGAAATTTTTTTTATAACTTTGACCAGCTGCTTTCGTTTTCCTTGATTTTCGGGAAGTGAACGATCTGATTTCACGATTAAGACGTGGGTTACACAATTTGTTGTTTTATACATATAAATGATTGTAACAAGAACATAGACCGTTGATGTCTTTGATGGTGACTGAAAATGATAACGATGCCGTGTGCATTGGTAATAAATGCCAAGGACGTTCACAGAGAGAGAGAGTGCTTGAAAGAAAAAAAGCCGGAATTACGACGAAAAGACAAGATAACATGAAATGACTGTATAGAGACGGCGGAATTCTCAATACAAATAGAACAGGGATGTAGACACAATGCGTAACTTCTATCATCCGCTACGACCATTAAAAATCGGAAAAAATTTACTGCGTTGCGGCAGACTTTTTTAATACTTATTGAAATGGTGAGAGTAAAAAAGGATCTTTATTATTACATAACTCTGTAGACATACAACAAGCACATGAGAAATGAGCACCAGTCACACAATGACATGTCGACTGTATGATGGTATAATGCACAAGGAAGAAATCAGGAACTTCTCATCATCATTACTCGATATTACGCACCTGTACTCAAGCATATAAGTTGAACGCATGCAAAAAAACATGTTATGTGTACAACTCGTTTAGCATCATAATTCTATCGCAAACTCACTACTGCCATACTACATAAAAGAAAATGTCAGTATTCAAGTTGTAACGACAGAATATCAAGTAAATCTTACTTTACCTGCTTGTTGAATTTTATGCATGCAATTATAAGCCGAAATATAATTTGTCCGGAACTCAGGAGCCAAAGAAGGGTGAACGAACACACATATGGATATATAGTGTCCTGCTGGAGAAGAAAACAACTTTGTGCATAAAGAGGTCATTGCATCGTTTGGAGGAGAAGCATCCAGAATGTCTTTCAGCAGCGGATTGACAAAAAATGCACAAAAGAAACTGATCGAATAAGTAGTTACATCATTAGGAGAAGAAAAAATGAGTGGATGCCATTCCCATAAACTTTGCTCAGGAATCGAATGCAATTATGTATGCGTCTGTACATAAACTATGGACAATAGCTAAATACATTTTTGCCAAAAAAAATCTCATTTCAAAAGGATTATCGATTAAGTCTCTTTCATTTCATGTACATTTCTTGGATGATGATTGTTCTCCGTCCTTTTCTGTTTCCCTTTGCAAACCAAACCACTTTGAAAATACGAGTAATTGGTTTAGCCCTTTTGTTTTTAACGGCTTGTATGAAACATTACATTCATCATTCTCATCAGCGTTATCAGTGTTCATCCTCTTGTTTGATCATTTTAGTGTAGAAAATCATACGGGTAAATTGCCTACTTGTGTTGGGAGATAGCAAGATGGTATGCTTCAATGAGGAGAAAGGAATTTGAAATCCACTGGAATTATGAGGTCTCTCCATGAAGCTACTATATAAGCTTATAAGTATAAAGAATTCTTTGAATGATTTTTGCGGTTCAAGCAGCCATGTAGCCATCACGTAGCCCGGTTTTTACATCTCGTGTTCGTAATGTCAATAATCCTCAAGCTCTGCAGCGAGAAATCTATTGAATGAAAAAACGAATCACAAATTCATTTCCTTCATCATCCTAATGATGATCTGCGTTTGCAATTCGAGCTGGCTTGTCATCTGTCAGTTTTTTTTATTTGTGACCTCTGGAATAGGTCGTGTCTGATGTAATAATGTTTTTGCCCACTTGTTTTCTGATTGGAGAATGCCACTCTAGAGATAATAGTCTCGGGGGATTTAATTGTTAAATTTTTAAAAGGAAAATGTGTATCTTCTCATGCAAGCTAATATGTATCATGTTTTCCTTATAAATGTGCTGTTTCGTGTAATTTTTTTGCAGCTTTGCTCATCTAGTAGGATGAATATAGTCATTTGAGTACTTAAGGCAATTCTCTCTTTAACAAGCTCTCTCTCTCTGGATCAAAATTACTTGTGGAAAAGTACCAGTCACCAGGACTCACTAGTGTTGGTAAACACCAAGAGTAGCAATTATTCTGCCAAAAGTTTGCTCTACTCAACTCATTCACTTTTTAAGAGTATTACCAATACATATCTAATCGGTATATATAAATTTTATATTCTCTTGCTAACAACCTTACACAAATGTTACTTTTAAACTTTCCTTGTATTATTATGCAGTTTTCCAGCTATACTGACACAAAATGTATTTTCTTATATAACCAGAGAATGAGATGCCCATATTATCTAAAAATATTAACATGTTTTTTAGCTGTATAAAGTTGGCGTTGCTGGTAGGGAAGGATCTAATTGTCTACGAGGGAAAACTACCGAACTGTATGAAAACTAAGAATTTTATCATCTCTCCAAGTTTTCTGCTTCCTCTTGCATCTCATTTTGCAGAGTGCACACATGCTGTAATCCTTCCTTCGTCTCTTCATCTTCTGCAGTGGCTCTTGCTTCTGTTGCCTGTTGGTAGTCTACTGCTTGAAATTCTGTTGAATTCAAGTTGGGAAAGGATTTCGCCTCTGAAAGCTATATAGCCGTAGTTTACATGTTGAATGTCTTATTTTTAACAAAGGATGCCATGCCACACACTATAAAGCTTACAGTTAGTAGTGTGCATATACTATATGTACTGTATCTGGTAATAAACAAAGCAATCGGATGTACTGTAGTGCGTTCATCATTCTTGCAGTGAGTGATTCACTAGCAAATATTATGTATATTAGATCCAATGAAAGGTGTTGTGAAGGGCTTTTGTTTACCCGTAAGTACACATAAAGGAAATATATGTACATTCCCTTTACTATTCCTCCTTTCATTCAACTAATCTTAAAGTATAGCACACCACTGGGGGTACCTACGAACCATGTAAATATGCATATCTCTTTTGTGCATGTTTCACATGTACCTTGTTTGCATCTAGAATGTATAGATGCACGTTAAAGTGAAAGTTTTTCCTGGAGGTTTTAGCATTAATGTATGCCATTACAAAGATGCCTTCTCATGTTACTAGTGTTGCTTTTATTTGTATTTTGGTAAACTCATACAGCATCAACCTACGCAAACATAGCGTTAAGTAAGATGTGCAGTTGCTCAATAGAATCTTACCTTTATATGTAGTAGTAGAATCTAAAATGTATGATAAACTTAAAAGCATTAGCATATATGTACTTATAATAACTATCATATTTAGTTTATGTGGTATTGTTACTACCTAATAAACAAACTACTGTCGGGCACCTTTTAAACTATTCTCATTTTCAATTTTTTTCCTAGATTTATGCACCTTCACTTTACTTAACACAAATTAAAAGTGTATGCGATGCCACCGAGGATGGTTTACTTTACGAGCGCACAGGCTAATCATGGGAATAATTGTGCATTGTGATGGTATGTGTGTATAAAGTATATATTCTATATTATGCCGACATTTACATAACGTCTGGTAAACAACAGAGCAATGCTTAACAAGCATCATGATTAAATAGTTGCTTGAGTACTTTTTCATTTAATTCTTTAATTTATGTAATCATATTTTTTCTTCTCTATGCAGTAATAACTTTCAATTGTTTACGAACAGATGTTGCAGCGATCAGGATAAGAAAAAGGGATTGACGTATTATATCATAATTTGCAAATGCAAAAAAGCAATCCACATTTTTTTGAATGGTGATAACTGTGTAATAATTTTTGTACCTGTTTCATTTGTTTACTCACACGGACATGTGAGTCATGAATAATAATGAATTGCAGTAAATGTTATTGTTGTTTTGTGCTGCCTTTTTATAATAATCTCTGACTGTAAATGTACGTTATAGGTAATTTAATAGTATAATTTTATTACAATCTTCAACAATCTCTCTTCCCCTTCCCAAGAGAGAGAAAAGAAAGAAAATGTCCCCATTATATTTATTATGCGTATTTCCCGTGTGTCACCTCCCCTCAATTGAGATGAGAATTGGTTTTAAATGAGTGAAAAATTAAAAGAAATGAAAAGAAGTTTTTGCTTGAGCAGGGAACTCCACGCATTGTTCATCATCATTATCACTAGAATCAAGTTGATCTTACAAAATTCTACACTAGTAATTTACATTCACAATTGCAATTATACCAGATACACAAGACATTTTCTTGTTGAGAGAATTTAACTTTTCTAATATAGCTTTAATCCATTTTATATATAGCATTTACACGATAGTTACTTTGCAATTGAGTGCGAGAACGGAGCAACCGTCTATCGTTCCATTCACTCGCCTTTTTGCCATTTGGGTCTCAAAGTTCTCAAAATACGTATACATATTATAGCAATGGAATGTTTAGGTTTAGAGTTTGGCTTATAGCTCTCAAGTCGCAACTTGTAATAATCTAGCATTCCGAGGCATTTCAAATGCCCACTTTGAATACCTCAAAATGCTCATTAACATAGCACGAGAGTACACCATCTGCGCCACAATGCCTCTGCTTATAATTTTAACAGGGGATGTAATATGATTTGAGGAATGCGTAAGACTAATTATTTGAGTATTTAATGCACAATGGCAAAAATGCATGCACTGACAAAGAAAAAAATAATAAACAAACAAAAGCAAGGTGCATCGGTGAGAGTTATGTATTAAATAAGCCAGTCCCTTCAGTCCTCATATTTCGACGTCACCGTACTTCGCCTCTCTTTAAATTAATCTCATCCAATCTCTCTATAGGCTTAATATGCTACATGCTGACAGAAGGAAATGGAATAACAATGGAAAAAAAAGGTTTTATACAAATGTCGCATTGTTAACAAACATTATCCTCCTAAGATTTGCCTATAGGATCTCCACTCCACTTATTTTGAAACGCAATTATTCATTATTACTTTTTACATGTCTACCTACCCATGAGTATATTTTGTTTGACTGCACATATTACTTATTAAGCATTAGTATTGAAATATCCATGCATTCAACTTATATAAAAAGTTGTGATAATCAAATCAAGTATGTACACTGTTTTGGCACTTGAGTTAAAGCCTGATAGGCACGCCACATTTGGCAAGCTACCATGCAAAAAAAAAACAAATAATAAGCCTAACGAAGTGAAGCCATATAGTCAATAATAATAATATAAATACAACATTTATCTGATTTCATATCTTACAATATCCTTCCTTCCTCTTTACCTTCATCATCATCATGATCGTCACATACGGTCCGCCAAGAAGAACAATAATAAAAAATTAAACTTTGTATTGTTAGCAATTATTGCAGAAATGTAAACAGGACTTGGCTACTCCACTGTTTCACCTCACTAGCATTTATAACCGTCATGCATCATGGGAATAACGACTACCTAAATAGATATATTTTTTTACATAATCATATACACACATCCACCAAGAACGGTAATTAGTAATTACAATAGAAAAACTAAAAAATATATGCAACGTTAGCAAAACCAATTATAAAACTTTAATTTTTACCATTTACACGAAGTAAGCATAAATAAAATCGAATATCGATTAGGTAATGGGAATCTCATAGCTCATATTATTTTCAACCGGAGGCTCACTAATTATTGTTACGACTTGCTATTGGCGAGAAAAGGAAGGAAGGAAGGAAGGAAAGGCAAAATATTAAAAGGCTTTTATACAAAAGTTATTATGGCAAACGAGTATGCATACATTTCAAACAACAACTATAACTGTTACTTCTATAAACTGCATAACATTTCAAATATTATATACATTTTAGTGTTATTACACACTACTCTAAACTTCTTACCACGTTTATGATGATGGTGCAACAAATGCAATGCTTACAGCTGCACATGGTTTTTCTGTGAAATGCATTTTACTACAAGAAAAACCATATCATTATTACAGCAAGTCTTGAAGAAAATTGTTTGTGCTACTGCTATATAATCTTTTGCTCGAACCCTTACTTACCTACTAGTCTACTCCTTCCACGAGTTGTGTAGTTAAAAGGTAAACTGTGTGTTCTCCTGTTACAGCGATGCAGCAAAAATGAAGTGTCTTCCTTCACTGTTTCTTTTTCGTATAAACTTTTTTTTTCTATATGGATGATGCTTAATGCTAATGGTATGGAATATAGATGCATTTCGTTACGTTAAGGCACAACACTTGGCTCACTCACTTTTATTCTCGTTTCTTACAAGCCATCTAGGTATATATGCATCCCTCAGATTTTTGAACACCTTTTATGTTATCTTATATATGATTATGCATTTCTTCTTATGATTATTGTAACTGTGTGAAGATCATCATTTGCTGTTGCTCCTACTGCTGCTGTGGTGTGAGTGTGTGTTTGCAGCAGTTTAATAATAATGCGTTATACTTAATACACAAAGTATATGGATGGAGTAAGAGCACATAATATGATTTGAATTGTTAGAAAAGATATAGAAGTCTTTGTTGCTCCTTCTTGTTTGTTGATATTCTTGAGTACGTAATACCGTAGTAGTCTGCTTGTCAGTCAGTAATCAGTGCACATGGATGCAGCAGCAGACAGCACAGAGAATCAGTAGTAGTATCATCAGCAGTAGACGGAATATGTAATAAATGATCATAATAAATCTAGACGAGATCAATCAGAAAAAATATACTGGGCATTTGAAGAAATATTTCTTTATTTTTCGGTGATTAACTTTATGTAACCACCCAGGACATACTTCATCTTTCATGTAACTTCCGGAGAAACTGGACAGGTGAAGCTGCTGGATCATAAGTTGTGCAAGATCCAATAATTTGAGTGGAGTTTTCCAGTCTTTTGTGTTTGCCTGATTGTTTAGAGAAAAGACAGAGGAGCCGATCTTATCATTGAAAGTGGCCACGAGGGAAATTTATTGCAAAAAATATAGACAAGCTTTTGTATGAGTGTGTGTGCTCTTGTGGATAAATTCTGTGGATATAAAACGGTATACATTCTGAAGATCGTTTATTGTGTGCGCACGTGGATCTTTAAGATCATTTGCTAAAAAAAACGATGTAAAGACAAAAGTAACTTTTATAGAGAACGTTCCTGTGAGCCAATGCATTTGAAACTGTAACCGTTGCGTAAGCATGTGGAAGCAAACTACTTGAGAAATACTGTACCCGGGAGGAATTTAGATTGCGAATTTTGCAAAAAAGAATAAGTTGTTTTTGAAGCTGATGTGGTAGCCGTTGCACGTGTTTGTTCCATGTGTTCATGCAATCGAAATAATAAGAGTACTTTCACATTGGAGAATTCACTAGAGCTCAAGCTGAGTCATCCACGTTTCATCTCGAGGAATTGATGTGTTGTGTGTTTTTATGATGCAATGTTACGGATATTCAGTATTATTATGCCCCTGTAGAGAAAATGTTAATTAAATAGCTTACAAGTTGTGTTAGATGGATCCTTACAGAACTCCAAACTTTCTTGTCAATCATTTCATAAATGACAATCATTAACCCTGCTGGAGAAAAAGTGAATATTTTTTCAAGAAAGATTTGTTAGGTGTGAATGTGAGTGTGAATGTGGCAGTGATTCGCCTACTTTTATCGATATATTTTCCATATATCTTTTTACTTGTTTTTTTCTTGTCCTTTTTTTTCCTTTTCACTTTTTTTTTCTTCTATGCCGCATCTGGCTGTATGAAGTACCTACTTGTATGAAGAAAAAAAGTTCTGTTCAGAGTAATAGTCACGTTATACGATCAAACATCCTTGGCCCTTTTTTTACTTCCTGGGAAATTCGTTTTTTTTTTCATGTTAATATTTTACAATTGTCGCCTCTGCTTTTGTGAATAAGAAGGAACGAGTATAGCGGGAGGAAAACGAAAACCGTAAAGATCTTTTGTGGTACTGTGTCGTTAGCTGAGATAATACTCTACATTAGCAACGATCTTACCGTCATATTCGACGGTATTAAGAAGCGAGCCCTCCCCCTACAAAAAAAAATATTATGTTTTCAATTGCTCAACTATATTATGCGAGGATTTAGCGAAGAAGCCGTATAAGGACGGAATGAAAAGAGGGACAAATCTAACAAGTTGTTTTGAGGTAATGGCCGTTCAAAATTTTGCTTTCTTTATTCAATATATCGCTTCTTCTTTTCAATGATTTATTTTTAGATCACTTTCTATAATATCGCAAAAGCAACAACATGATGGCAGGTAACAGAGAAACACACAGAGGAAATCAAACTTCTTGTTATCTTCTTGTCATTAGATTTATTATTATTGTTGTTATATTTGGTATATTATGTAGTGGGTAAGAATAAGAATGCATTGGCCCATCATTATGCATTTGAGTTGCATTGTTGTCTGATGTTACGTTTTTCCTTTCATTTGTTCCGTTCAAAAACGCACTCTCTTCTTCTCGTCATCGTGTCGTGTGGTCATAATTGCTGGTCACAATGCAATAATATGTGCTACGGATGATGAGGAACGAGAGTAAAATTAAGATCACTTTCATTTCTTCGACTTGGACGTAGGGATGACCGTAATCCAGATACAGGATTTCCTCCAGAAAATTCACTTTCATTTGATGATGTAGTAAATACACACATATTCTAAAGTCTATAAATACAAGCGTCTCAACAAATTTTGAGAGGCAAAAATCTCTCTTTTTCTCATCTTATCATTAAATAAGTATGAATGATTCAAGCGGATACGCTATAAGTATAATATGCGGATATGCTCCTAGCATCTTTGGTGATCTAACCTTAGATTTTGATGAAAGGTAACTTGATTTGGTGTATACCGGATTTTATGGATGATTTCATTTGGTAAATTGGGCGCTGAAATATCATTAATAAAATTGAATTTCATTGCTTCTTACGATTCATTGTTAAGTAGACATGCGGATATCTCCGGTCACATCTCTCGCGGCAAAATATTATTGAATGTAGTATGTAGTGTTGGGTTGATTCATTCATAACATCATAATCATAACATTTATTCAGGCATAAATATGACTCCTGCAAGAGACTCCAGACATTTTATCTGAGGAAGCCAGTCGAATTTTATCAAAGAAGGCATCAAAATGAATTTATTCATATGCATACCTTCATCATCGTCGTTGTCATCTTCCTGTGTAGACTTTTGCATTTTATCTTTATCTCGCATCAACCATTCTACAAATACCATGTAACTCATCATTACTTACAAATCGAGAAAGAGGAAATGTCCTAAAATTAGAACAGAAATAGGAAGAAGTCAAGGTTTTATAAAAGTTGTACCGTTTTATTTTACACTTGCACACGGAGATATGGAAAGGGAGGAAAAAGGTATAAGCTGACTGTAGACATACGCACAAGCACAGGTTATTACGATGATGATGATCCATGCATTTTCTGATTGCCAGCGTGTGCACCATTTATAATACCTTTTGCTCTTGCTTTATAGCAGTTCTTCAGAGAACCAAGTGAAGAGAGACACTCGCTCATTCCATTCTCTGCTTCCAAATTTACCGTTTTTTTCTCTTCTTCTTCTCATTCTTTTTCCATTCCTCGTCTCTCCTCCATTATTTATCCATCCAACAGCCATCCACTCTTCTTAGGTCTTGTCAACAAGAAAAATGTTGGATCAGTACAGTTTCATCTGTATCAAAATAAAATACTTGTAGAAAAAGGCAAGAAAGTAAACGACATAAGCTAAACGCACTTTTGGCCTTAGACATCAGTTTAGAATTATGATCAGAAAAAAATATGCTGTGTGCATTCTCCACTAAAGTATTTCACTTCCTTCTCCAACAACAGCATTGAAAACAAATTCAATGCCTGCAGACTCTTCTTTCAGAAGTCTGGGATAGAACGGATTAGATTTATAGTAATGGCTTGAACAGTAAATATAAAAGATTTTCGAGGTTTACCCCCAACTAGCATGGTATCTGAGTTGTTCTCTGATGTTTACAATAAAACAACGACTTACTGCAAAATTTGTTATCTGAGTAATGCCCATAAGTCTCCCAAATGGACTATCATTTCATGCAGTAGAAAATGTTCATCGCTAATTTGTAATGATCATCAGCAACCTTTTATGTATGTTGCATTTCCTAACGTATGATAATATCATTTCCAACAAATCCTTTCCATTTTACCGTATCTTTGATTACACTGTGCATTAAAAGAGTAGTGAGTAGTGTTGCAAGTAAAAGCGTTAGATCACATGGAATAAACACCACGAGTGAACCTGGAATGGAATCTAATAAAAGTACACAAGGGAGCTGTTGCATCTCATCCACCGACTCTTTTACCTCTGCCACAAATACTAAAGTCCTTTCCCTTTTACTTCTCTGTATGCTCACTCACTGCTTATCATCATCCTCAGGATATTGCCTCACGTCACATCACTTTGTGTTTAATCCATTATAAAAATAAAAAGTCTCTATAAATATCTCTCCAACATTTAGGTTGAAACCATGCGTGTACACTCCGCTGACAGAAAGCCAAGTTCATACACAAAAAAAAATAACACAAGAAGCGCCTTTTTGCAATGACATTATAAAAGCATATCATTATATTTTTTTCGCGCAAAACTTTGCAAGTCTCCTCTCAAGTGCATCTTGCGTATAAAAAACAACAACAAACAATGAGTGATGATGCTACGCTTCTTCACTTTATCCTTCGCGTTTGTAAAAATAGCATAAAAATACTTTGTTTGCTGCAAGCTTACACTTAATATTGGGGAACTACTCGCGTGTATACTGAGCAATCCAAATATAAAATGTAAACACTTTGTACCTGATGGCCTGTATGCCTAGTGAACCAGCATAATAATGAAGCAGGAACACTCACAGAGACAATAGAATTAGTTACGGTGAAAATCTCTTCTTTTTCTTTACTCCTCACTTTTTCGAAACTCCTTTCTTGCTGCAATAAGGTGGTATCATTGTTGCTGATGATCTTCTCTTCTAGTCGTCATCATCATGATCACATTCGTCCTTAACCATTGAATTTTTATTTTTGCTTTGATTTGCTCAGCTCAACTGTCTCTCACTGCCGTAGTCACTTTTCCTCTTTATACAATTTCAATTTATATACTTTATTTTAGATCTTTCAGACTGATTCTTCAAAAGTACCATCATCATTAACTAACTTCTTTTTAAAAAAATAAGGCACGGAAAGGATAATGCATCCTGCAGTTAGACTGCTAGCATTGAAAGTGCATTATTTCGAATATACAAAGTCATCTTATTCTCCACCTCCTCCTGTTATTTCATTAGTGAGCTTTGCTTTTTCTATGTTTCGTACTAATGTTTGTACAAAACTGCAAACAATAATGTGTATCATCTCATATCATTACTGCGATTACGATCAACAACATTATCATTACGTCGTGATTTTGATGAGCATCTTCAGCAAGGAAAAAATGAAAACGTTTGTCATTGTAATGTGATCACCGTGTTAGCTTGAAACATGAAGCCATGAAGCTTTTCCCTTTCTTCAAAAGGAGCTAAAGTTTTTTGACAAAAAACTGTGTGACATACCTAATATCTCTGCGGGATGCAATAATGCTAATGTTCATTACTTTACTAAATATCTATTTTTAGCAGTAAAGATACACTTTTTTGCAAAAAAATTGAACGTATAACTAAGTACATGTGTGGTCTATTAGTAAAATCTATCGACTCTCTAGTCTTCTAAGTCATTATTTTCATGCATAATAAATAATAACAGAATGTAAAACTACATGCTTCTGATGTGTCTGTCTATAATAATAAATTAGCTGTATAAAATGTCACACCAAACAGAAAGCAAAAACATTATCCATTTCGTCTCAAATGAAAAGACAGTAGGCATTTCTCAAGTGCCTTAGTGTGTATGTAGCAGTCATCTCATCAATCCTAAAGTTGCGTACCCCGCGTCAAGAAGTGCCACAGCACATTTTTCTTCGTTTTTGTTTTGATACTCCTCCTCTCATCATGATCGAGAAACGCACACAAGGCACAGTAAAAGGAAGAAAACCTACAGCATGTTTATAAACGCCACAGATATAGAGTCAAATGTTCGTCGTGTGGTGCGGTGGTGCGGACAGAAAGAAGAGAGAGACGACGATGATGATGATGATGATGATGTGAAGGACGAAGAAAATCATGTAGGAATTCGTGGCATTTATTATTGCATACCACCACGATACCACCAAGTTCTTCTCTTGCAGTTAGGTATAAAGTTACATTATGTGTGCATATTTTACGTGTGCTCATGATACACAAAAAAATAGTTGCCAGTTTTTATTCTTAACTTTTTTTTGCTACAGTCTTCAGTCTTGTCTGCTGCAGTACTGAAGAAAATGAAAAGAAGGAGAAGGTTGGATGGATTTGATTGTATCTCATCTCACTCATTGTCAGTTCAAATGAAAGTGAAGACGCATCTTTGTTTATTGCAGCTAGTCATAATACAATATTATTATTGTTGAAGTAAATGTATACCCACCTCTGAAGATAATCAATGCATTGGTCAATCTTATGTGTGGATACTGTAAACTGTAATATGTACTGTTCCTTATTATCATTGTTGCTACAAGAATTTTGATCATTTCCCAGTAATTTTTATTGCACTTTGTACTTTCATTACAACCATGTGGGTAGACAGTAAGGCAGATGATGTTTATGGTATACGGATATATATACACTACTTCATCAGCTAACATAAGTATCCCAAAAGTCTAGTTGAAGGACACTGTGAAAAATATTATATATTTTTTGTTTACTGAAGTTCTTACATCTTGTTTGACATTCTGAGAGCCACCACTATTCCAACGGAGATTTATGCACAGAGACATACGTGAACAAAGTAATTTTTTAATGATGATAGTCCACAAGCACCAGAGAATGTATCTCTGCGGTTGTTGGCATTTTGTGAATGCATGCGTGGACACACTGGGCGTCACAATTTAATCATATAATATCTCATCATAAGAACTACATCACCTGATAAAAATTTTCTCAAATGCATGCGTGAAGTTGGATAAAGGAAGGCATAAAAATAAAAAAGGTAGCGATGCATGAAGATAAGTAGGCAGTTTTTATTTGCATTTTCTGTTTATCTAAAAAGGGCTGAATCAAAGGCCGACGATGAAGAAATGAAAATCTGAAAAATATTATGAATTTTTACACGATCAGTGATTAGTGTCACCAGGTAGATAGTTTAGTAGTATATGGGATACACTTGTATATGCATTTATCACACAAACCGCGAATGTACTTTTATAGGCTTTGTGACAAATTATATTTACGGAACTTGGTTTCCCAAAAAACGTCACATTTAATAGAGAAAAGGAGTGAGCATATATAAAAGAATAAATGTACGCACGTATAAACAAGAAAATTACAAGGAAAATGAAATTTTAGGGTGATTTCTAAATACTATATATGTATAAGGCATTTATAAATGTATGCACATTTTCCTAACAAGTGACAACTTGATTTTTTGGTAATTATACCAAAAAAACCACTGGTTTGAATCTTTGCTATACTAATAGTATTGGAGTGAACGTTTTACACACGCTGGAAAATGAAGGAAGTAAAAGAATTCCTTTATGCACAATCTTTGTTAAAATACATGTTTTTTATCATATACTAATATATATCTCATATACCATACTTCTCCATATAATTTCTTGGGCTTTATAATAAGTGCAAAGTACTCCGCCATTTCTTTGTGATGAAAAAAAATCCATGAAGAAATTTCATATGGGTTCAGTTGAAGAAAAAAACTTGACTACCTGTGAGCTACACATAACTTCATACTTCTAAGAAAAAAGAGGGAGAATAACCGAGGTAAA
>JAQIXW010000697.1:0-25933 GCA_034700685.1 Willowsia buskii
TTGGCCATTTGGGACTGCGTTAAATAGAGAGATGCGATAAATTGAGAGATGCGTTAATTAGAGAGAATACGGTATATGTAACCCGAACCATATAAAAATTTTATAATAAAGAATTGAAAACAGTATAAAAAGCTGGTCGAATGCTTTGTTTGAAAAGAACAACTCTTTCTCGAAAAATGAATGAGTGACAGATGTTATGTTTTCTCCTTACTCTATTGCCTTTTCAATCCAAAAGTTATGTCCAGAGTCCAGGGAAGTCATGAACTCTTGTATGCATCCCATCGTATTAAGTTTTGTGTGAAATTTTAATTCTTACAAAATGGCAGTGAAGTAAACTTGTTAAAGCTTAAGTAAACTGTTAATGAGCAAGTGATTAGTACTATAGTCGGGGTTGATGAAGAATTGGTGTGCAAGAGAGAAAGAGATAAAAGCATTGGCTGCTATGTGCCAAGTTGCAGTTGGTGCTGATAATGATGATAAAGTAGGCGCATGTTCGTCCACTCGGTTCTGCATAGTAAGGTTCCTATAATTTTTTTTGTATTAAATCATATTAAAAAAGTGTTAAACGAGCCAGCTTCCTTTAGCTAGTCATTGTGAAAACCGAGTAATAAACCACTCATCTAATTAAAGTGTATGGATGACCTGATGAAAAAATACATAATGCACGTAATGAAACGCGTGAAACAAAAAAAAACACAATGAAACGCAGCAACGCTTGTATTAAGCATGATCATTGATCATGTATACATGTCCACACAGAAAGCATACATGGAGTTCTTTTATGCAAGCCTTTGGTACCATAAATTAATCAGGAACAAACGGAAGTTTTTAAAGAGTCATAAATAAATTACGCCGCACTGTGCCAAAGTCATTAACTTTTGGCAGCTGACAGGTCATAAAATAAAGACTGCCACTGCTTGAGATGGTTTTTGCTGAATTTTTTTGGTAGAAAGTATGGGACTTGTAAAATAGCAGAAATTATGGTGGGAGTCGGTCAGTCCAAGGAGTGATTATGAACTTGATCAAAGTAAAGAGTCAAGTATGTACCCGAAAATGAAAAAAGTGACATCGTATTTGAGCTTGGCTATGATATAACATAATTATATAATCATACTTTCATCATTAGAATTGTCATATGTCAGGAGTTAAGTTTTTCTCTTAAAAACTGCTGTATATTTCGCATCGTTTTTTTTCTTCAATTCTTTATTCCTTGGTTTAAATGCTCAGAACAAACCTACATAGTACATACCTACCTACCACCCAAAATTTCTGATGTTTTAAACATGAGCACCTATAATCTCTAGTACCCTTTCTGCTCATTGTATACGTGTCAGTGAAAAGGCGTTGCCCTTTACTGTTAAGTAATAAATGCTTCCAGGTAATTAAGAATTTTCATTGGATTCCATCTATCATGGCGGCACTACGAATTATATTTGGTATTTGGCCGTCACCTGATTAAAGAACCTCATTAATTTTTGTGTTCATTCCTCTCCTTAGTCCACACAGCGGTAGCCGCTAAAAGCCCAACCGAAGCTACTTGTTAGTTGCCTTTCAACTAAAGTTTTCCGGTAGTTGTTGTGTTCCTTCTTGTGGAATTTTTGAATTTATTTGTGTGTACCACCTCATTCATCTTATGTGCTTAAAACTTCACTATCCCGAGTTGTACTTTTTCACTGAGCTGTTTGAAGGAACTAGATATATTACGTGGAATTAGAAAAATCTATAGAGGAACCTAAAAATTATTATATGTAGGTACTTGTATTTGAATTTGATAACTCAAAAAGTAATCAATACCGTAACTCAAAGTACGTGGTTATATTTCTACAATGATACCAGTGTGTTCTCAGAGAACTCGCTTAACCCGAATCCGATAGAAAGCATCATGAATTTTCATGCAACATGTAACGAATACTGCACCGCAGGGGACTACAAAACGCATTACATCCAAAATATTTATATAAATAACGATTACATAGGGTAAGTAAAGTTACCTATATAAATATTCCATTTTGATGCCTTTTAATTTCACTCACGACGACCAATACCGAATTCCTACATAGTAATATTATCCGGCTGATTGGAATGTTATCTGGTTAAATATGTAGTAGAGAATTTCATACCGTGTCCCTTTGCACTCCTCCGAACTGTCAAAACTTTCAGGCATATTTTTGACAACTTGAATAATGTATTGTTTTACTTCACCTTGTTTTGTCGTGACACATACATTAAATGAGATGGAATCGATAGATTACTTTATGTACCAGCAAAAAAATTCTATGCTAGCAAGTACTTGACCAAAACTGATAAAAATAAAAAGTTGTTTTAACTTTTGACAGTTATGTAACGCATATTGAAGAAAACAAGGGCGAAATACAATGAAAAGTTTGCAAGTCAAGATTCGTGAATCAATTCAGTCGGTAAGCCCTTCACTCCTTTATTTTTCAAATAAAAAAGTCAACCATGTATGATTATAGAAAACGAACAATAACTCATGTATGATTTGATGATAGTAGTATTGGAATATTATATACAATGTATGTACATATCAGGTTTAAACATTCTACTTGATAGTACGCATGTCTACAGCTCTATTCTATGCGCAGAGAGTTCAGTATTGAAGAATGATATAAATAGTAATGATTTTTATTATAATTAAATTGGAAAGAATGGTTTGAGAGCATCATATCATCGTGTTAGGTTCAGCAAAAGGATTAAAATTATTCATTAATAAAAACGTGTTCCATGCTCCATAAACCGATTTCGAGGATTAACTTGTAGTTTATTACTTGACATATGTTTAGTTATGTATCAAAATGCAGCCCTAATTTGAGAGAAACTAATCGATGATTTAGTATGATTCAGATTATCCGCATAAGATGCTTTTATTTTTGGTTTTCGAATTATTTTATAGGGTATTAAGATAGGTACTAGAAATAAAATGGATTGCTAAAATATACATACATACCTAGCGTAGTTTTCTGCATTTTAGAGAATAACTTGCGGAAGGAACCAGTCATTTCTGAGTTATACATATTTGCCCCGTTGTCCCCTCCAATCATTTCACCAAAAAAAGTGACAACAGTAGTTAAAGAACCAATTCAAACAGCTATGTATTTGGAAGTATGGGAGGAATATTTGAATAGCAACTTTTGAAGGTTTCGCTTTCTATTACAGTTTTTTGGGTAGAGAGAGCAATGTAAACTGCGATATCTTTCTTTCCCTTTACATGCTGCTGTTTTGTTGTCTTTGCCTTGTAATTTCTACGTAACACAAGTTTACTGGTTGTGCTGAATTTTGCTTGCCTGTATTATTCTTCTTCGGCAAAGAAAAACTGTTTTTATTGAAGTAGTAGAAAAGGGTTTGGCTTTAGTAAATGATATCATCAATCATGCTATTGAATCCTCTTTGTAAAATGCAAATACCGACCCGAACTAAATAATTTGGTAAAATGGATTTCGTTCGTTTGTGCAGGCAGTGTAAATTTTAAAATTGGTTTGGTCTATTTTTGCAACAACACTATGCCTATTTTTTGCTAGCCTGCAATCAGTTTGATTGAATCGAAAGGGGCATTTATACCTACTACAAAATGAAAGCGAAGCTTCACTACTGCAATCGTCCAATAAGGTGATAGAGTACCTTACACAATACACGTTTCAAACATTGGAGCTCCCGCTGCTAGTTATCAGTTTACATGTATCTTCGATCGTCTTGAATGATTTCAAAGCTACACTTAAAACAGAATGCGGTTTCCATTTATGCAACTCTTATGACGTATTATTATTTTGAGCAATTATACTAGGTGATTTATTTATTCCTTTTTTTACAAAATAAATTTGAAAGAACAGACAACAATTTTTAAAAAACAATTTCCGTTCTTGTTTCGTGTTTCCTAACCAAGAAAAAACATTAAGAATCTTGCATTAGGTAGCTCGTAATTTATTCATGAACTCCACATAATATTCAACTGTCATTGTCGAATGTCGAACATGACTGGCATTATGATAGCTTTGCTCTTTTTCGTTTATTAAATTCATATATCCTTTACAATTAAAAATTTCTCATGATCATTTCATTTCAAGCAATTATAATTTCTTATTCCACTTTCCACTGGAAACATTCTACTCAAAATAGTCTTTTAACTCACTACATCAGTACATACCTAAACCAACTAAAGTAAAAGTAATGTCAAAAATCAAAAACACGTTCCATGTTAGTATATGTATGCAGTCTTTTCGCGATTGTTTTGAAATTGTTAAAAAGTGGTTTGCGAAAGTAAATTAGGTAGTTAGTTTTAAGTCTAAAGTTGTGTTTTGTGCTCAACTCAACATTTTCAGTCTATTAGTGCAAAGTCTTAGATATAATCTCCGATTTACTTGATATAATATGCACTGTTCCTAAAGTTTAATGTTGCTCTCAAAACAAGGTGCAAATCAAGAACAAAAATAATACGACACCTTGGAGTCAAAAATATCGAAACTTATCATCTTGTGAAATCTTTAACCATTGCATGAAAATTATTGAATTCAGGCTACAAGCGACTAGCTCAACAACGCGGTTGTTTAGTAGAGTGCTAATCTTGTTAAAACAGAATCGACATGATTATTGTTAGCTTTTATCCATAATATATTAACATTTTTCTGCCGAGTACCTAGTTCGGATAAATGTATGTAATGCTATATGATCAGAATACAAATATCCAAGCGATAAGTATAACTGCTTTCTTTCACTACACACACGTACCTATGAACACGTCTAATACAAGTACAAATAGTACAATGCAGCTAGCTGAGACGTACCTACATATTTTGTTTAGATGTATGTGCGTTAGAGACAAGGTGCAGTGCAGCATACAAAATATCCATTAATGTGGCCCAAGTTTGTGATTGTTGTTGAGTTGATTTTTCTTCTGATTTTAACACTTTTCACGCCATGAAAAAACTGGCTAAATCTTTGATAAGAATCAGCAAGTTTCATGTGAAATAACTTTACATTACCTTTGTGCAATAATTAAACTTGTAAGACTTAACAACATTTTTATGTCCAGCAATTTTTTATTTGCACTAAAGTTGCAGTAGTTGCACTGGATTTTAACATAATTGCACTGTTTGGAAGTACACTAGCATAAAGTACGCATAGCAAGTAAATAAGTATATATAAGGATGTAGGTTGTTGTAGATTTATGTTTTCAGAAAATACGTTGCATAAAAAATGCTTTAAATGCAAAGCTGCAAATCAAATGTAGCGCAATAAAATCTTCCAGGGTTTTATAATTGCCTAATAACATGGCTGGATTCAATGTGAACATACATAGGTGTGTGATAAGTAAGTATACCTACAAAGTTGTTCCAGGTACCTAACACATTATACGTTTGTGCCAGTCTAAACCGTACAGATGGAATTATTGACGAAGATGCGCATTTAAAAATTGGAGTACAATGTCGCAGTCAGTAGTACGTGACGGTATATGACAGACGGGAAGTGTGAATGATGGTTATGATATTGCTTTAAAACGGCTTTGAATGTTTGCTTGCTGTTTCTGTTTTGCTAAAGAAAAATTGCAAAATTTATTATAATGCGTAACAGAAAATACAATTTTCCAGCAAAACCTGATTTCTTAAGTACATTTTTAAGTTATAGAAGAAGTACAACATAAATACAGAAAATATTATTAGTACAAGTACATTTCTGTTAATACAGAGTAACATTTTTCAGCAAATTGCGCGTTAATGTGGGTCATGATTTTCTGAGATGCATGACTGAATCAAAAAGTTTAGTTCCTTTCTCGGCGTTTTGTGCTCTGAGGGGTTTCTTGTGTTCATGCTATGTAGTTTACTCATTGACAATTCCCAGCATTATGCAGAAATATTCATTTCCTTCTCCGTTTCATACTTGTAATCCATTACCAAAGCCAGTGCAAATTTTTACTTGAGATAAGTTTATGGATTAAAGACTTGATGTTTTGTTAAATTTTTGCTTCAAAAACAACGAATCATGCGATAGAAGTAACTCACAATGAAATGTGGAGTTATTTCTATTACTTTAATTTCCTCTCATAACCAAACAAAATGTATTATTACTCTTTGTGTGATGCGGTAAGACTCCAAGGATTGCAGAAATGCAAAAATATGTATTATTTTGGTGGCGAGAAAAGCGAAGGTTTGCATAGGTAAATATTGTATAGAATCCACTAGTTCTAAAAGCTTGTAATTTTATGAATGCTTAAGTTTTTACACGTTTGTTCCATAATTCCTAATGAAAGCAGTATAGTACTACAATATTTTCTCATAAAATACTATGGTCTATTGTTAGCAAAGTATTTGAACGCTAAACATGCCAAATCTTCGGCATATATAGTGCTAAAGAAATGATGGTAGGTAAAATGGTGCCGAACTAGATTTTGAAGTAGATAGAGAGACACGATCGTGCTATTTAATCTACTTACTGGACAACACACAGCAACGATGCATGATAAGACATGTACACGTAATAAGCATTGGTATACTGAGACTCTGTACAAGACGATGGATTAATATTATGTTGGTGTGTGCTGTTGAATTCGGTCGGATGGAAAAAAGTTGCTTGAGGAATATTAGTAAACAGGAACTCTGCGCTACTCATATGATGTGACCGAGCACAGGAGAGAAACATCAAGCGAGCTAGTTTCAACGATAAAAAGTTGAACGAGAACAATGCATGTGCATTTGTGAAAAATGAGGACGTAATGTTTGTACGCGAGATGAATTTATAATCAGTTAAAGTAAAGAACATGCAAGTTTTTAGCCAAGTGATGTTGATGACGATTACCTATTATGCCATTTAATTTGGTTAGTTCCAAAACGTACGACGACCATGGAAAGGACTCGACTGGACGAAGCATTTTACTTTAGTTTCATTTGAAAATAAGGAAAGCAAGAGAATGCTTATTATGAGAGAGCACAGTGCATTTGCTGGAGGCATATTTGAAATGCACATACGGAGATCTTTTATTACAGCAACGCGGTCAGCAAAATGTTATCCATCAACTGTGGTTTCGAAATTAGCCTGAGAGTTTCTACAACGTTTGTTACCGGTAGAGTAGGTAGTTAAATGAGTTCTCGTAGAAGATATATACTATGACCAAGTCTCTCATTTTTGCATAGAATTTCTTTAAAAAAGTCAAATTTTTATTTTGGACACACTGGCGTTGACAGCTGAAAAATACAAGTTATATTTGATATTGATAAAATACAATAAAAACAATAAAAAGAAAAAAAACTAACAGCGACCAATTTTTTTAAAAAGTTGACGACAGATAATATATTCATGTAATTTTGTGGCCAGAAATATTGAAGGCCTTAGTGAGTGGGAATTTGACAATATGATTTTTCTATAATTTTCTTTTTAATCTTCCTTCCCGAAGAATTTTATTAATGTACATACATATACCACTATGCGGTGTGGTAGTGAAGGAAATATATAGATATGTATTTCAGAAGCGTCTACTTATGCATATTTATGTGTCTTTCTCGAATATATTCTGTGTTTTTTTATTTCATTAATGGCAAACATGGCTAAACAATATGGGCACGTGCTTAGTCTCCTATTTATTTCGGAAGTCGCCCGACATTCCGTCTCTTTCTTTTTCATTAAATAATTTATTAACTAGAAAAAGGAAACAGACTATAGGTGTAAGCAACGATCAGATCAAGAGCAGATGGATGAAAGAAGATATTTGCATTTTGAATCATTTGTTTGAAAGCGGCAGACAAGGCAGGCTAGTTTGGTAGTCATTTTTCTAAATCTTTAATTCAATACCTTTGCATATTATTGAGTGTAGCTAGTTGAACAATGAATGCCAACATTTGCTTTCTAAAAGAGCCAAGCCAGATGGGTGAGCTGCCTGCCACTATCGTAATCGTAATCAACATCGCCGCCATCAAACGCCTGAAAGATAAAAACCGAATTCAATGCATACAAAATGAGGTACGTGTATGAATATGTCTTTGTAAGTAAAAAGGGTTTGGTTATATACTCCTTCATAACAAACTGTTAAACAATCATGGGTATTCCATTCTGATGGGATAGTTGTGTATTTAACCCACACAAGCTCACACATGATAAACATGTCACCTCAAATTTAATTGCATTATTCTTTTATTAATACGACCATTCATTCGTTTTGATACGCTCCTGTCATTTTACTTTCTTATGGAACCCAAGCTGGTCACTTGGGTATTATTTTTTCGAGATATTGTCTCAGATCAGAACAGAAGCGTGAATGGGGAGAAAATTTTCAGTGTAGAAAATAGACCTAAAACGAGGACGGGAATGTATTAATAATGCTCAACATAGAACTAAAAACTACAAAGTTTATACAACGCCATATTTAAAAAACCTTTTCATTACGAGAACAGAGGGAGAAGATAATCACCATTCATCTTCAAATTCTCTTATAAAACGTCTTTGTTTGGGTTTGTGAGTGATGATGATTGATGAAGTTTACAGAATGTCGATGCATAGGTATGGTACTATGTGCAGTTAGTAATGGACAGTGGATGCTGATAAATGATGGTGCTTTCAGTTTAGAGTTATAGAGTTGTGGTTGATGAAGATGATGATGGCGTTAGTGTTTTATACAAGTAACCACTAATAGCCTAAGTATGCAAGTTCTTTGTTGTTGATTAGATATATTATGCTGGTTTGCTGGTATTTATCATAATAATAATCGGGCACATGGAAGGACACGGACGGGCAATAGAAGAGAACTGCGTGTGTAAGTCCACCTAATTGCATAAGGCATAACCTATGTAGCGTGTGACCTATGTAAAGGTGAATTTTTGCGGTTTTCTGAGAGCATTATAAGCGATTTGGTGAGATGATGATGACTAAATGACTTCATGTGATTGCTACTATTGCTGTTGTTGTTTCTACTACTTTTCATTTTGACGTTGGAGATAATGCTGATGAAAATTGTGATTATTATTGCGAGCGATTATATTTCATTATGAGGACGTGGTTGGTTCAGAAAGAGTCAAAAATTTTGTAAACCTTAATGATATTGAGTTTCACCGACAACGGAGCGACGATAACCTCAGTTTATGTCTACGTGTTGAGGGAAAAAAACGTACAGTACACACAATAGTTATAGAGATTGTATAACTTTATTAGAGCGATCACACTGGCCTGGTTTTTTCTTACATACAGTAGAAAATAGAAAGTACACTCATGTCAGAATATTTTACGCGGAGGTCGACATCGGGTAGCGAACACATAGTTCAGTCACCATCATGAAGCTAATCATCACGAGTGTGTGGTTAGATTTCGATATTACAGAGAAAACTCGTTGGTCACCTTTTCGGTAATCATTTTGGCAATTGCTAGACTACTCGTTGCTCCAGGTGAAGGCGCATTACGAACGTGAAGAATTCGCCCCTTGAGTTCACCCGAGCCAGAATCGAAAATGAAATCATCAACAAGATTTCCGTCTTGGTCCATTGCCTGTGCCCGAACTCCAGCTGGTCCCCTGTTAAAGCAATTGCAAGAAGAAAAAAAGTAATATATATAACAAGACCATTAGAGACCAAGAACACAACAAGCAACACGTAAAAATGATGATGTACAATAAAAATGGGAAACGAGAAAAAGGGAAACGAGAGAATGGTCAGCAGGAGGAGAAAGAAGGGTACAAGTAGGTATGCACAGACAGCATGCTACATTAGAATTTTTTTTATCCCAACGAGTTGCTGGTTGCTGTTCTTTATCTGCAACAACAACAGCAGCGGTATATAATAACACTTCATTATCGGCTGAACACATGCCTCTAGTTAATAATGTGGTTGCTTTGTGAAATGTGATATGAATTTCATTACGGTAAGCCAGAAAGGTACGTTTAATCACGAAGAATGCGTATAATATCATTATGTATGCGCATGAAATAATGCCTTGTACAAATCTCTGTATTTATTCGTAAACGTAGTAATTTTTGTTTTTCTCATTGCCATCATAAAAAACCTTTGTGGTTTTGACTGGCTCCAGAGATCTAGGTACTGCCCTAGACAATAAAATATGTATATGTATCTACCTCATTATAAATCCCTCTCTGCATGTATTTGATATCCATTGTGGCGAAATTTCTACCACACACATCTCTTCAAGACTCTGATCCGAGTGTTAACAGATACATTAGTGTGTTATTATGTTTTGCCATTTATACAACCAATACGGCTTAAGTTGTCTTAAATTAAAGTAATATCCATTTTGAAGGATTTTATCGCAAAAGGTTTCGCACATGTTTTGTCATGTAAGAATCGAATTTTAATTAAGAATCAACTCCACATATGATGCATTTTCCCATCTGTTCTACAAAGTTCTCTGGAAAAAGTGGACTAGAATTTACAAAATTGCAAGCCCTAGAAATATCGAAATTATCCCTTAATTAGAAACACGAAACAGGCCATCAAAATATCAGTATCTTGTTTTCTTTAAAAAAAATTGATAATTTTTAAAATCTCTTAGAAGCATAAAGAGCTATTTAGAAAGTAAAGTTAAAGTAAATAAAGTTCTATCTATAACCCCCCTTCCCCCATAATTTACGCAGGAACATAAAACTGGCCGTTATTGTAGTTGCTCTTGCCTACTTTTACTATCTTATTTGTGGATGTACTTCGTTGCATTTTCAATGTAGATGTCATACATTGATGATACCAAGCCATACATCACCTTCCAAAGTAAATTTTCTATACGTATTTTAAATTTAAATTCAAAACTTTGCACAGACTGAGAGTTATATAAATTTACTCGAATGAGCAATGCTTTACTTTTTTTGTCTCTGAAGGAATGGAGCAACAATGGATTACATATTACATTGCTGCTGCTGTGTGTTCCATCTATATATATTCTTATGCATAGTATGCGCCATCCAATACCATTGGCATTTGTTGTCCCCGCATTTACATATTATCGTCCTTTACTTATATTTCAACTTTCATTTTTACTGTTTTTTTGGAGTTGCAATAAAGACGACGACATATCCAATTACGCATGCAAAAAATATTTTCGTGTCTACCAAATCTTTACAAACCTGATTTATAAAAGATGCTGATTTCGAAAAAAACATCAAGGAGTTTATTTTTTTGTGATAGCTACTTTGCAGACTTTCAGGCGTATATTATGATCATGACGGCATATGTGAATGTGTACATTTGGATAAATTTTATTCATCATCTGTATGGATATATGCTTGTAGCGCGGCTTCTTCCGCTTGATGTAATGCTGACGATTACCAAGCATAATATTATATAGAAGATGTACTGTTTTTTTTTTTACTTTATTTATTTATTTATCAGTATTAGTATCGAGTTACCTTTGAATGTCAGCGGCAGTGATGTGTGGAATAAATTTTCTCAGCTCCTTCAGCTGTAACTGTGTGAAAGCTGATCGTATCATTTCACCAGCACCAAATCCAGCAAATTTTATAGCAAGTTTTTGAAAGCCCCTGTATCTGATTGAGTCAATAAAATCCTTCATATCGAAATCCGTCCAAGTGTAACCTTCACGTTTAAATGCAAGTACCGCATTGGGTCCTAGCCATACGCTGCCATCCATTCGTGGTGTGAAATGAACTCCTAAGAAAGGAAATCTGGGATCCGGTACCTACATCGAATCAACATCAAATAATCCAACGTCTGCATAAATTTTGTATCCATCTTATCATTCACTTTTTACAATAATAAGGAAAAAACACAAACAAGGACACAGGACGAAGCAAATAAAAGATTTGTCGTGTCTGCATTGAGAATTTTATACGTTGCATGCGTAAGTAGCTGCACTTAGTGTGAACGTGTGCCATGTCATTCTTATTTCTGTTTATGGATAAACGAGATGGATGGCTCACGACTATGGGAAATGACAACATATCACATTCGCTGTTCATCTCTACATCATAGATAGTATTCTTGTCAAGGAGAGAGAAGGAATTGAAGAAAACGCGAGAAAAACAAGAGAATAAAATTACCATAAAATACATGGAATTTTTAGTCACTGCATTTTGTTTCTTTTTCTCTTGTTGGGTGTTATGTTATGTGATCGTCCTCATTTGAACCACTCTGGTAGTTAGTTACTCGTGGCATAATGCATAATTATTAAAGTTATCACGATATTGGTTTTAGTGAGGTGGGTCCATAAACCTAGCTGTCGTATTCAATGCTTGTTTCAAGTAAGTATTCATATAGTACGTATAAGGAGTTGAAATGTAGACAGATTCAGAATGGCAAAACACTTTTTTTCTTTTACACAGAAAAGGAGAGGACACAAATTAACACTCGTGTAAAATAGCAACAAATATGCATATAATAAAGATAGATAAGTTGATATATTACTAAATACATGGAAAGAAAAACAAGCCAAAACGATTGAATCAGGTGATGAATACTAATAAAAAGCAGGAAAGTAGCATCAAGGCATAAACTCCCTACTCAAGCAGCTAACATCTACATATGTGTGGCTGACTTACCTACTCAACACTTTCAAAAAAAGGAGGAGGACAACTTTTATCGCAACTTGAAGGCAGTATAACTATGCGTTTTATGCCTAAGCTACACAGTTTGAAAGAAAAGCTCTTAGAATGACAACGTAATAGACACTTAGCTAAACGAAATCTATTGTTAAGCTTTTGTGACTTTGTCTCTCTATATCTATGTGTAAATATGCATTATCCTGGTTCTCAAAAAATTGCAGTTAAACCTATACTAGGCATAGTAAGCGAAAAGTGTGATAGGGGACTCTATTTTTTTCCAAAGAGTGCTACTGTACTTAACATGTCCGCTAATGTCATGAATATTTAATTGCTAATTATCGAAGGAGGATTTAAGTCTCTTACACTCCCAAAAGCAGCATAACATTAGATGAAGAGGACAATGGGAAACATGGAAAAGATGCTGAGGTGGTTGTGGTTTTCTGTCTGATTTACTAATTTAAATTTGGAATGCAGCATAGATCCTCTTACTCCATTGTAGTTTTGTATATTTGTATTGTGTTTTGCGATACCTGTCACTACCTTCCAAGGGTATAAGACCTATGAAATAGGAGGAACTTTGTTTCTTCCACTACAATATAATCAAGCTTGTTGCATATTAGTAAGCCCAATTATTTTACCTATATCTCTTTCTCTTACGTACCTACATATAAATGCATGGAACTAACTCCATCTAACCACTCTGAAACTGTCATGACGTGTCATAGATATAGACTGTCTAATATTATTAGACTTGATACTACCTTTAATATCGTTACTACATATTGGATTATACACAAAAAAGGTACTTCCGTTTCACAAACATCACTTCAAGATGCTACATTTCTCTGCTTTAAACATTTACAAATGTAATCTTTTGAAAAGTACTGGGAAACTGCTGGGATACGGATGAAATGAACGAACAAAGCAAAACAGCAGTAGGATGATGAGATCGACAATGTGAGGGAAACAGTAATAGATGAGTAGAAAGATCCATTAGAAATGCCATGCATGCAAAGAATCCCTAATGCTCTACATTGTGTCCATTTTATTAATGGTAAGAATACTACAACTGCGACGTGTCTCCCTGGTGGTGGTAAACCCCAGCGTTTTTTCCTTGAGGCTTTTTGCTGAGCTGATGTGATGGGTCTTACTACAAATCTTCAAACCTTGTAATTCTACTTGTTATATATATTTATATTGTACATTTCAGTTATAAGACTCGGCCATGAATTCCCTATTTCCTAAATAGGTTTTATTTAGTTTAACAAGCTCACAGAAACCAAGGAAAGTTCCATTTAGTTCTACGCAAGAGGTAAAAATTTGATAATGGTTCTATGAACTCCAGTTCTAATCATTCATCTAAAAATTGGATAGATAATATTATACATTAATATGCTATTTAATCAGTGCATCATTGTATATCATGTTTACTTAAAATTAGAGATTATATAATCTAAGATTAAAATCAGTTGCTGAAATATTAATTGCATAAACATAAAGTTTCATGAGCCTTAAATTGTAAAGAATTTATAAGACCACATCCCTTTCAAAAGAATTTTCTACATGCAACCTTTGTGTTTATCTATTCGGCAGAGGATTATCATATCTTAGTATTAATTCCGACAAGTACCAAATAAATCAATAAGATGTAGCAAGAAGAAGCAGAAACTCATACTTTAAGAGGAACATTCACGTTTTACTGTACATTGCTATTACTTTGTATGCGATTTGTGTGTACTGATTTTATGTTACGTATAATATATAAAAAAAAAGATTTACAGGATATATATTTCCTCGGATTAGATGACACTTCTCAGGGCAAAGTAGAAGATACTCTCCTCGAAAAGGAATAATTCTTGGATCACGGCTTCCACCCGACATCTCGGCGAGTCGATCGGAATGTAATCCCCCACATGTGAGTACCCATTTGGATCGAATGCACTGTAAGAGATGAAGTAAAAGTAAGAATGAGCAAATTACAAAGTAAATCAGTAACAAACAAGGATATAGAGTATGCTATAAGGAAGCTCACAAACCATTGCATTGGATTGTATTTGCGTATAGAAACTTTGTAGTATCCTGTATACAAGCAAGCCTATTTTTTTCTTCTTAAAATTATATTTTAATTTTTTTAATCGTCATATTCTGTTGCATATTTTACATTACATGCTTAATAATTTTAAGTTTTTAAGTATTGATGGATGCGTTGCATAACCATATGTGCAAAACACGTTTAAAACAAATCCGTGTTGCTCACTTGATTTTAGTAAACACACCATTGATAAACACATATTGAAGTATTTGAAAAGTTCGTCAGAAAGTTAGTTGCATTCCCATAATGTATCCCAAAAAGTTCCATCATAGACAAGATGGTTTGACTAACAATAAGAACGCCCTAGATTCAAGTCTCCCATTTCAGAGATTACTTATTAGCGTTTTGTGTAACGTGATCGTAATGTTGGTGGTTGTTGTTGCATTATGTGTAAGCAAGATCATAGAAGAAACCCGAGATAGTTGGTACTCTTCTGTTACACGGAGTTTATGCAGATGCAGATATTCGTTCACATACCTATGATTAGATACATAGTGGTGGCATCACATTGGCATAATTTTCCTTGTGACTATCTCTTCCCATCATGAAACAAAACATAATAAGCAGCTTCTAGAAAGAAAGTGTGGAGCGGGCGCTCATCCCTTCGCGTTCTTTTATGAGCCAACAGTAGACGGAAAAGAATGAGATGGGGGCAAACGTGTATCGGCATCTGGTAATATATCACACTGAGGATCATAATATAAGTCAACAACTTGTACAAGTTGGCGAACAAATTAACATATTTTATTTCATTGCTTCCTCTCTCATGCTTGCCCCGCTCCCTGCCTTTCTTCTCCTGCCTTGATTAAAAAACATCAATTGCACGTTGTTTTCCACAAGGACGAGTTGAAAACCATACAGAATAAAACAAGGGAAGAGCTGTGATCCTTTTGCATATTCCTACCAACGACCAGGGTACAGAAATTTATTACAAAACCGGCAGCTAGAATCCATCCAGCAACTAACCCAACGTATACACTAACTTTAACTTTTTACCAACAAGAAAAACTTTTTGGCTGGCGAATCAGTTGTTTTGTTGCTGTTGCTCAGTGGTGTTCACAAGTTAACTCTTTCGAAAGAGAAATGTGAAGTATGTGAAATAATACGAGACAGAAATTGCTATTAGGTTTGGCACCGACCGAACAAATACGCTCATGCACACAAGTTTCTTCAAAAGATAGCATGTCTGTTTTAGACTACTACTTAGTTTTCTAGACTCTGGGTTCTCAATATTCAACCCAATATGCATGTTTGTACACACACTCTCTCTCTGATATGAAATCCTTCTTTCCCTCTCTGTGCTTTCGAAATATTGCTACTTCCTCCTGTATAATAATTCTAGTGGAATGGAAACAAAGTAAAACTAAGTCATGTCAGACGAGAATAATAAAATATATTAGAAGCCGCAGGCTCTTATTCTCAATGAATATATCACCGTCAGTGGTGCAGACAGATATAGCTTATGTCTTCATATCTTAACCATGCTAACGTTCCGAATAATATGTCCTCATTTACCACTTTGTCATAAAAAGCTATTGCTTTGGCAAAAAGGAAAGAAAAACAAACACCGAGAAACCACCATCACTGCTACATATTATGACGGTTTGACATTCAGTAAAGATGCTTCCTTTGTTGCAACATATAAATTAAACCCAGTGTATAAAGTGCACTGAAGTGGACTGGAAGCAACAATCTTTGTCACAAGTCTGCTAAGCAAGAAAAAATGAATTAAACACGGCATGCAGAGCTTCATGATGCTTCTATCAGAAAATAAAAGCGTGTGTGTTATGTACTCAAGGAATTCGTTGCTACTTCAACTTTCAAAGCCACTGCCATAAACTGCAAAAACAGAGATATCTGTGCATCTGTGTAAGTATCCATACATTTTGTTATGATAAGAGGAAAGGGAAGGTGCTACTACTAGATGGATAAAGGCGAAGAAAACCTTCCCGGGAGAGAAAAATACACACTCACAGAAACGACAGTCACAAGAAGAAACTCGTATGGTATTAGTGCTGTGTTTGCATCACATCATCACAATATTCAAGCTGCACATCAACCAAACCAGTACCACCCATCCAGCTCCACCTCGGCTTTTGCTTTATAAATATGCCACTGCTGATGATGCAATTGAGGTACTTCCGTCGTTGTCGCGTCTATAGCAGTGGCTGTTACCAGAATTCTGAAAAAGATAATGCTATATACTAGAAAGAAGTAGGATTATAAGGTATGTTGATATAAAACACAAGTCGAAGAGCAGCCTTCTGGCAATATAATGTACTGCAGCATTTTCTCTTTTGCGACTTCTAGTGATAGATAATTTCGAATAGATACAATAGAAAAAATGTAGGCGACTAGCTTTATACTTATATATGTTCTCCATTCACAGTTTACATAATACACAAGTACTCAAATAAGTTGGTTCCTTATATTTTCATTCAAAACATAATACATTTTGCAGAGTCTTTTCTTAAAATTTGTCAGCCTGAATGAAACCGAAGTTTGTCTTGCTCGTACATTATTACTACCGCACCAGACACCACACACCATCACCACCGCCAAGAATAATATATGTTTATTCTTACTCTTCGTCTCCTCTCTTTCTCTCTTCGTGTTTTTCTTTCTTTCCCAAGCGAAGCGTTAGTCATGTAAATGTATGCATGGAAAGAAGAATGTATGCAAGTGTCAGTAGATTTCTGTGAAAGCTATGACTATTTATTGAGCTACAATAGCCGTAGAAAGGCAGCCGCAGCTACCATTCAAGAAAGTTGAGTTTGTTTTCTTATTTATATAATATATATATACACACATAATATATGTTTATGCATAATGTTCATAGATAATATTTACTTTTACTTCTTACTTTCCAGAAAACACTTCTACATACACATCCCACAGAGTGATACAATGCTGTGTATATACCGTGTGTATGCTCATCTCGCAACACTTCTTGAACTTATGATCACAAATGACGCTGATGATGATAATGATAGTGAAGATGCTTGATACTTTCACTTTTTACTCTAAAAAATAGCAAAAGTGTTATAGTTTGTTCTTCTTCTTCTTGCCGCCACTATCACCATTGCATTGCTCTATTTCTTTTCTTCCGCCTCTTACGAAGAAGAAAAACACAATCCAACTTTTTTTCTAGGGGTATTTGGATGTGAATCGTTTCCTCTTCTCCATACTATTAACTGCTTCCACTACCTACTTTTCTTCTTCTACTACTACTACCAGAACCATTCTACTCTTTACGAATTTTCATACGACACAAAAAGTGGAAAAGAAAAAAGATGCATAATATCCATTTTGTACCACAACAATATATCTTTTCCCAGAGATCGCACTATCTACTTTAGTATATTTTTGAAGTACCTATACCTTCATCTTTTGTCAAGTACCGATATCAGCTATATAGTTTATACTCTCACTTTTTACAATATGCAAAGTTTTTTTGTAGTGCATGATATTAGGTTGAAAATTGTATGATATTTTCCATGGTTGAATAGTAAACGAATGAGAAGGAGCCAGCGAGAAAAACAGCGTAGAAGTTTTATAGACAAATATATGGAGAAAGATGCATAAACATTGGCGAGTTTTATAACGGAAAACCGACGAAGGAAGAGGATAGAATGCAGTGGTACTGTTTGGTTGAAATCGACCAGCACTTTCTTTATTAGCCTGTCTGTCAGATCGGATCACATTACCATAGAGTACACATTAGGGAAAATAGCTTGACTTGCTATATGAAATAAATAGTATTGCTTGCACAGCAGTATTCTTTTGTCGTTTCTTCTTTGCTACTGGTTTCCTTTCTCTTTCTCCCTGTTCGTACTGCCGTAGTAGTATTTTTTTACTTTCTCTTTTCTCTCCAAAACATACAGATCCTTTATTACGAGCCGATGAGGAGAGAGAGAGAGAGAGAGTAAGAAAAAATGGAGAAGCATACCACCGCCACTAATGCTATCAGTAGCAACAGCAGTGTAGTAAAATAAGAAAAATAGCAAAGCTCTTTAGGGGAAATGGTACATATAACAGAGTTGTTCAGTATTAAATTCAGAAAAAAACAAATAAACCTTATACCACGGTATCTTTTAAAAGATATTGTATGTTTATGTACGGTGAGTGTAAGTATATACGACTACGACAAAATATACATATCCACTAAAAGATTGCACACCGGAAAATATACGGTCAAAAAATAAGAAGACAGCGGCAAGAGCAGCGATACGTTTACATAACTTTATTCCATATTGGTTATTTTTCTTTGTATTTTTTTTCTTTGCTGTTACTTTTTGATTGCCTCTGTACATTTTCTCGTGTTATGATGCCTAAAATGTGCCTATCTACACCGATATATATCACGTGTCCCCTTTTGATAATGTATATTTTTATTTTCCCTTCTATGAAAAAATATGGTTGTTGGTAAGAATTCTTGAAAATATTATATGTCCTAGTATAGAACACTTTTCAATACTAAAAAATGTATTCAGACAAATATTTTGAATGAAGGTACTCATACACATTTTTCTATTTTGCAACAGTATCGTCAAACAAAGAAAAACGTATATGCATATAATATAGGAGAGGGAAATGAGGGAAAAAACAAGATAAATGTATGAATTCATGGATGTCGTCTTTTGTGAACAGGTCGAGGGTTTTTTGTGTATCTGGCGATGTGATTAAACTGTAGGGCTTTCCATCTCAGTCAAGTCTCTTTTCTATAATATGCATTTATTTTTCCAAGCCTCGTGTGGTTGTTGCTGTTAGTGTCTGCGGCTACATGACACGGAGGACAAATTATATGGCGGTTTATGCGAGTATACCACAAAACAATGGAAAACAATACTTTCGATTTCAGCCATTTTCTTTTCTTCTTCCTTTTTACTTTCGTATTTTTATGAACCATCTTCTCAAACATCTGTATGGGGTTTATGCATGGCCGCTCTGAATACTACTCTTGTTACTCTTACATATGTATGTAACGGAAGATCTACATACGTCTTATAAGTCTCTGTGGATGATAAAATCATGAGAAAAATCCCCAAAGAAAAATGACAGAAATTTACAATACGTATTTTTTACTGTAATATAAAAATATTCTTGAGTTTTTTTCCTTTCGATCCATAGGAAAGGGAAAACTACCTTAAAGATATCCTATGTAATCCGTTTGGAAAGCCAAAGGCCTTGGAAAAGCAGAAAGCAGACATTTTACAACGAGCCGGCACTGGCAGCGACAGAGGTAGTTCTTCGAAAACTATTGCATAATATTCCATGCAACAATACCGCCAACAACAACATATTATGTTACGTTACAAATGCATGTGTTTGGTTTCAGCTTTTGCTGAGTTTCGATTTTTGTTACCATTTGTCCTTTAAACAATCTACTATTTCTCCCATTTATATCGGTGAGCTTATGTATGTACAGCTCCCTCTGCTGTTCGCTCTGCATTTTTTGCCTTTCCAAATCAGCTTGTTATGTTTATGCATCTATAAATATTTTGTTGGATGTTGATAAAACGGTAAATTGGGTTTGACTGAAGAAAAATGTTTTTTTTTCTTTCTGGCAAAGAGACTCAGGCTGAAGTATGTCAATTTGTATGGGTTTGTATGCTTTCTTTTTTATTTTTTTTTTTTGGAAACTGAAAGTTCTGCTGATGTTGGATGAGAGGATGGAAAATAGGAGGATTAGGTTCGTTTTTACTGCGGCGCTGCGGCAAAAACCACAACGATTTTGTAGACTTTTTCTTCCAACAAGTTTGCATAAGGATCACATTTGTATGTATGCAAAAAGGAAAGTTTTCAGTAAACCAGCCTGTAAATGGGTGGCAGGCCGTGTATTTGTGTGAATAGTTAAAATTAAGAAAGTTATTATGTAACCCAACCCGACCAACAAACTATTTTAATGAGTTTTTCTCCGAAGCCTTCAATCAAGTAAAAGTGCTGATCTAAAAAATCAATTATGTAAAAAAATTATATATAGGCTTCAGTCGATGATCGTTATAGAAGAATAGAAGCTTGTTTAAATATTATGTCATGATGATGATGACAATGGTGATGCCCGTAGTAGTAAGTTGCACTCAGCATGTAGAAATCTTCCCCAGTAGCATACTACTTCTCCAGAGAATCATTTACGGAGTTTGTGCTACGGCACACACCGGACCGGTGTTTGTGGTTGGTAAAAGTATCATCATCAAAAGAAATATGCAAAAGTTTCAAAGTAAACGGGAATTTCTAACCATACCACCACCCAGTGAACATGGACGCATCTACCGCAACACAATATTATTATCACCACTGTACCGCACCAGCAGCCAATATAGGTACTAATATAATAAGGAAAAAGTGGTTGGTAAGTTTTTGAAATAATGGGAGGAATTTACCATCACGTTTACCATAAGCAAAGTAAAGGTCTAAATACACATAGACACTTACAATAAGACCACTATTGCCACTGCCATTAAGCAGCTTTCATCTTGTTGATAATGAAAGTTGGCTGAGTGTCCAAATTCCAAATATGTAAGAAGTTTTTTCTTCTCTCCCACTTTGTCTTTTTTTTCTCTTAAGAAGAAGGTTAGTTTTTCTTTGCTATCCCTCTTTTCCTAGTCGTTTCATATAATGGCCAATTTGATACTGGAGATTATGCTCGATATTTTGTCATTAGAGTCATATGAAATGATCCCCTAAGGAAAGATTCAGCCAACTATGCGAATGAGAGAGTAATCTTTTTTTGAGTTTTTCCTGCCTTTCTTATGCATATTTTTTTGCCAAAAAGACATTCACTGGCAGTTTTTTATTAGAATGCGAAATGTATCATTTGAAAATTTACCTCGTGGTGGTAACATGAGTTGCTGGTGGCTGTTTTATGGACTATTATGCAGAGAAAATCGGGAAATAGTACTCAGAATATAAACATAGGTATAGTATCTAGGTATTTGCCATTGATATGCAGACAAAGTTGCTGCAATATTTTTTCTAGTTGATTCTGGTTATGGTTATATAAGTGCGTTACAAAGTAGGTAAGAGGGAAAAATATTTCAAACTATAATATTCAGAATCGAAAAACATAAAGTATTATTCAGTTTCTGGACGGAAATTGGTATGCAAAATAATAAATATCTATTAATGCATTTCACGTTAACTTACAACATAAGTAAATAAACGTTATGGACTGTAAGGGTTAACTGTTCATAATAGAGAAACTACAATGAGAAACACTAAAATGTCAATACCTTTTTTGAATTTAAACTTTATACATTAAGTATAAAAACTTGTGTTCATTCCTTTATACATATTCGAAAAATAATCATAAATGATTGTCACTATGACCAGTATCATCAGCTGTCGTAGTTTTCACAGTAAAATGTGTCATTTAATTATTGTGCTAGCGTTGTGAAAGCTTGTTCTTGAAAGTGGAAAAACGAGAAGATCCTAAGTGTACAACAATGAAACGGATGGATTATATTAAAGCTTGTTTAGTAGACATATCCGAGAAAGGACCTGGAATGTGATGTAAGAAATCCTAGATGGTTTGCTTTCTTTACTATCTTTACCACTAAAATGCACTTTTATATACGCATTCGTTCAAAATCATTAGCGGTTTTAGCTTTCGTCTCTGGATATTCAGCAAAATATTGTTTTATGGCGGCCAGAAAATAGGTGAAAGCAATGTTACTTTATAAAGTTTACTACATGTAGTACCTGGAACTGCAACGAACGTTTCTTTGACTTTGTATTGCTCCAATCCAGTCATATAGTATACGTATCTGCCTTTGCATTGTATAGAACTTGTACAACAAACACAGACATGAAATGAAACACACTAGAAGTGGTGGTGGTAGTAGTTGCTGCTGGTTTTTCTGCCTACGCTTTTTCTTTTGTTTGTGCTTTCTCACTATCTCACTTGCACTCTCGCAGACGTATGTAAACGCATGGATGGAATGAAGGAGAAATAGTCTGTATGAAAGAGAGAGAGAGAGAGTGAAAGTTTCACAAGTTTTCTGGCGAGAATATCGATTTGGACTTTTCCTTTCATCCGCTATGTAAACATCCTTTACTTTCATCCAATAATATTTTTATAGTGGGAACTTGCATGAACTTGGTGTTGAAGAACGTGAATGACGAGTTAAAACCCGAAAGAGACGGGAAAATAGTTTGTAAATTAACGATGATGACTATGAAACGAACAATGCAAACCGTTATGCCAGCACCGCACAATATCCTTACGATACTTTGGATGAAGAAATTCAACTTTCTCTAACTCACAAGGAATACAAAATTATACAGATGCGTGTGCACAGGATGCTTTATTATGCTTCTTTCTGTAACCTTCAATGATATACTACTGGAATTATAAAATTATTCAGCTGTAAGTATTTATGTGTGACAAAATCATAAAGTACAATCAATAAATTACTAACTTCCTTCATCCCTTTTACTGCAAATATTTATTGTCGAATGTTAACAAAAGCAAATGTGTCTGTATTTGCATAATGGAATACTTCTTTAGTTTTCACTCAATTCTACGATAAATAATATGCTGTCTAGAATAGTATGCAATTTATTTAATTAGGTAATCATAGTTTAGTTTTTACCTTTCCTTTGTCACTTAGAATAGCCACTGGATAGTCATTTTTATCAGAAGCATTTTGGAATTTAGTCACGGCGAAATTCAGATGAATTTTTCCTCCGAGCCGTTGGAAAGTTTCTCCATATGAGCAAGTTACATGTCCCCAGTCGACAATTCCTGTCTCGGGTGACCAAATAGCCATAAGACCCTGAAAAAATATGGAAATGAATGTACAATTACACGTTTTAGCAAACAATAAACAAAGACGATTCAATAGTGTAAATAGTCATGTTACTGGTTTACGGCATTTTCTCTAATTTAGTTTATACGTTATATAAACTAACCATAACACCAATTGTAAATACATTTGAAGTGCAGTGAAAATCGACCATACTTACAAGTATAGAATTGTAAATAAGAACAATCTGGTCAAAGTATATTAAGCATGTCAGTTTGACAGAAAGAAAATAAGTGAAAGTTGTGCTGATTGATGCAAGGATGCTTTCAATATGACACAAATAAACTTTTGTTATTGTAATGCTAAGTACAAGTAATTTGTTCAAAACAATAAATTTTTAAGATGCATATTGATCAAAATGTATGTCAACTTCCTGTTAACTTTTGTATCAAAACTGTAACTATACTATATATTAGATTATAGTATTGCAGTTTAGCTTCATGCTTTATAATTCTAAACAAGATGACCGTTGTAAAAGACTCTTCTATGAAAATCAAGCTTTCTATTCTAGCATGATACGGGCTTCTGTTAAAAGCCTAGTCCATGCAATGTCACAAAACATTTGAAAAATAAAAGTTGGCGAGAAGGGGAAATAAAACCAATGAAAAAATGACAATAACAGAATGGTCACATAGTGATTCGGAGAAGCATCTTATGCTATTCGGAAAGATGTAAAAAGAACAAAACTTGCATTGTATTTCTTTCTTCTTGACAATCTTCTTGGTTATAATAACAATAAAATATTATATCGATACATTGGGACCCTCTTTGGTTTTGTGGGACGTTGTAGATATGGATACTTTTTTGTTGAGACTTTTTCATTCTGATTCTGTGTATGTTGCTTCAAATCGCCTCATCTTAGGTATAACCGTTGTCCTAAGAGAATGATGATGATGACCATCGCCATCATGTTGCAGCTAAAAACTCTGCGTTCTCTGCTTCTTCTTGTGTTTTCACTTTTGCTACTGCTCTTTTTTAGGACAAAAAATGGTAGATATCTTTTGATTCAATTCTTTACTTCTCATCAGTTTTTTTCAACATCATCCATGGAAAAACTATAATAATAAGTAGCCTTGTTTCATTATGAACATACTTAGATGCATAAAATCCGTAGATTTTTTATTCCAAGAACAGTGCACCTATATCTAATATCATTATGTTTATGAATTTTTACATCTTATAGTTAGTATTCCTATGATTTTCTCCCAACTCATCCATTTGTTCATTTTGCGATAATGAATGTTATAGTACGATGTACAGTTTTACAGCATTGTTATCTGTGTACTACGACTACTTTTGAGAATGTACTTTTTTCGTTTGGTTATCCTAGGACTATACAAACACATCACATCAGAACAACAACAGCAACATATTTATCAAATGGACAACCGAAAAGAGGAAACATGCTTTCTTAGATAAATTCCATGTCCTCTTTTACAACCTCCATTCTTTACAACAACAACTTCAACCGACCAAGATTATTGTTGTGCATGCTACATAACCGTCTCTCTCCCACACATTGAGAAATAGGAAAACAAACAGTAACAGTATATTTTTGTTCTGTAGTAAATGAAAAGGAAATAAGAACACACAGGTCCTTTTTCTTGGCTCGATATGAAATTTCAGATTGAAGCTTTTAATCTAAATCGATATCAGTTTTATTGAGTAGCACACAACCATCAGCAGAAAAGCAGGATGTAGTAGGATTTTCTATTTGGAGAGCAATGAGAACGGAAAAAATCTTGCCAGTATGTATGTAGTACATAAATATTGTATACATTCAACATACGACATCATTCAAGATAATAATAATAATAATGTTACATCGCGTATCTACACAGTGTAACTCTACCATTACACATACTCCCATAATGTCTCCACACAAAAGTGGCGCTCATGCCATGAGAAAGGGCATATTATACCCAAGACCACTGCCATACTACAAAAATTTATGCCATAAAAATGAATGGGAACAGTCGATTCCATGAAACTAGAGAAAAATGAAACAGGAAAGACCCCTTCTTTGTGAATATTATATTTACATTGGGAAGGGCTAAAAAATTTATCATGTTTTCATCATGTCATTCGTTAAAACATCAGTGATAAAAACAATAAAAAACGGTTTATAAACTACGTAGAATGACGATGAATACACACAGTAAATTTATTTATACACTGGACATCATGGGTAGAAACTTGCACTCAAGAAAAGTGTAACTCGATAAGTCCTTTTACCTCACAGTGTGGTTCATAATCCTTAATTTTCTCTTTACTGATGAGCTCAAGATTTGGCACATTATTTTGCAGCCCTCGCTCGAAGAGATCTTTCAGCCGTGGGATCTGTTCCTGGCTGACAGCAACTATTAATTTTCCACACTTCTTGTATGGGATGTGATTCTCGTCCAAGTACTTGTAGCTCAGATGTAGTCCATCAACACATAATTTTGCTTTCAAAGAGCCCGGTTTATAGCTAAATAATAAATGAACACAAAAGGAAGAAAAATATTTTAGCAGATGTGAGTATAGCATGTGTACAGTATA
>JAQIXW010000698.1:0-25920 GCA_034700685.1 Willowsia buskii
GATGCATAATAAAAAGGAAATTCATTTCTTCAGACAGCGAACAGGATTGGCAACGGAAAGGGAAACCGAACAATCATCGTACAATAATCGTTACTGCGATTAGCAGCAATTTTCAATACAACTTGGTACACGCATACAAATTCAAAAAGATAATATGCATTATCTTATATGTGCATATGTAAGCCCCTCTGTAAAAAAACAACTACCTTTTGATTGATACTGATAATAAACTATATTATATTAACAGGTGCGTTGGTGCACACAAATAGGTATATACAGATAATTTGAATGAATCTGACAGTGAGAGTATTTTTGCTGCAGTTTTTTCTTCCACCTGTTGTGTGTGAATAATACGCTGAAGAACAATGATGAAGCGATAAAAAAAGGAATCCTTGTGTGTAGTTAAGTATCCTTCACAGTATTAAATTCTAAAATATATCAAAAACCTTCTCTTCTTGTATGCAAGCAGTGCAGGTGCAATAGCCTACACACACACTTCGTATTTTTGCGTGTTTGTAAGTATGTAGGTATATAGGAACATAGGTAGCACGCATTGTGGGAATTTTCTTTGCAGGAGCACAGCAGCAAAATGAAACAATACAAACTGCACACCCTCCCACCCAAATCATCATAATGCCGATAAAGAGCCTACATGCCTTGAAGTTATGTGATACCAGCTCGAATTCATTTGTACTGATAATTTTTTGCCTCCTATTTTTCTTAACAAGTGTATCAGTTTAGTGTACTGCTATTTGCAACTGTGAGACACAATCACCGTCTCAAAAGCGACTTGGTACTTTCTTTTCAGAGAAGCAGATTTTGTGTGTGAGAAAAACCCAAGTTGGATGCGTAGATGAGTAGCATATTGTTACGCTCTTTTCAATAATATTAAGATTTGCGGCTATTGCCAGCTAGTTTTTGCTCTAGTAATAATAATAATAATATCAGCATGAACAACAATGATAGCATTGTTGTATTTTTAAACGTGCATAAATAATTTTTTGTCTGCGTGTACAGAGCACAGTTTTTATGAGATGCGATGTGTATATAGACAGGTCTAGATGTCTTCATGTGCTGCATGAAATATAGTGCAGATCAGAGAGAAGAGAAGACGGAGAGGAGCCAAGCGAGAGAAATTGTCATGACACAATTTACTTTTATGTCTTTTCGTAGGGTTTTTATGACATTCTTTCAACTAGCTTGAGCGGCATCTTCTCCCTTCTAGAGATTTTGGCAGACGGGCGTTGAGTCTTTGGGGTGTTTGTTTGTTCTATATTATTCATATGGCTACGTGTGTGTGTGTGTTGACGTGACGATGATTCTGCTTTATTATGCCTTGGGCACCACAGGCACTACGTGCTTGAGAAGATTTAAAAAATAAAATTTATATACTTATAATGATGAATGAGTATTTAAAAGATTGTCAGTGTGCATGTATGTTAATCCATTTTATTAAATTAAATTAAAGCGTAAATGTTTGTCTTTATGTTCTTATGTTACTGTGCAGCTCGCCTGTACTCTAGAAGATAAAATAATAGCTTATTGTTAGGAGATTATTATTGTTGTGGGATTATAACCAGCTAAAACAACAATGGCAGTAGGTAACCAGTGCCTCACGAAGTCGGGTTTCTGAAACTTATATACATAGAAGCAGGCGCTTATGGCAGTTTGTAGTCGAGTCTATAAGATTTTTTTTCGGTACGTGCATGATAGACAAAGGCACATGTCTTTGAACTAATTAGTGTTTCTTTTAATTACGCCGCTGCAATAACAAGTGATACGAGTACTTGCACCACATTTGCTAACTCCATGTTTTTGCAATAAAAACATCATGTCCTCCTCCCCTACTGTCTTCAGTTCACAAGGCATTTCAACGTGATCCGAAATTTCTAGCTTATATAAAATTATCTCAATGAAAAGTCAATGACTGTACCTTTCAGTACCCCCAACAAAGGGAAATGAAAAACCTGCAATAGCTAACCTCGAGTAGTAATTAGACATCCATGAATACGTTTTTAATCTTTGATCACTTCCGCAGCAGGTCTGAAATTTCACAACGGACTTTGTGGTGCCGGCGGTAAAAGTAGTTGTAGCAGCAGCAGCAGTAGTAGTAGTCGTTATCGTTCTCTCTACTAATGAAAAAGTGACAGAGCTCATATTTCCGTTTATTTCAGTTTTTAATCATTTCCCCAAACCACACACAGTCACGAGGACTGACTGAGCAATGTCACGGCTTCTTTGTCTTGTCGTTAGAAAACCGCACATTGTCAAGTTCTAATTGAAGGAAACGTTAACAACTCTACAACTGCTGGTGTAAAATGTGGAAGCGAATATGAAGCAGCCTTCCATTTTATTAACAGTTCACTCACACTTGATACTTTACTGTTTTCTTTGTACTACCATCCTTTCAGAGCTCACCTCTCTCACTTTCTCCCTTTCTGCGTTTGCTTTCAACTTCATAATTACAAATAAATGAAGTATGATGTGATGAAGGAGGTGACTAAAAGCAGTCAAGAGAGACAGCGAGAGAGAGAGAGAGAGGCGGAGGGAAGGACATATATTCGTACTCCAAGAATGAAAACATTTTATACATCGCCGTCAGAATGAAAGGTGTACAAGCTAATAAAGGGTTTGTCATTTACACGTCTATTTCAATTGCAAAGAATCAGTGAGATGATGATGAAGCACACAAAAGACTCCTGGGTACTCACTTTTCTCCCTACTTCTAATACAGCCAGAGTGAAACAAGTTTCCAAAGAAAAGTAGTAACTTGTCATTACTACTACTTTTTACTTCACCAAAAAATCTACTACATGCATACTTAACACACACTCATAAGTTTATAGACTCTATTCCCTATTTATTTTATATAGTGATGAGTTTTGTATGAAATATTGCATGGAATTTCGTGGTAAGAGTTACTGGAAAAGTATATGTAGGCATTAGGCATACACACCCAGCCAACTAACTCCTTGGTGACTTGTCTTCATCATTTATTTGTGAGATGTTGCCATATACAATGGTAATAGGAGAGCGATGTCTGTGTGTGTGTGAGAGAGAGAAAGAGAGGGACCTAGCGCCTACCTGCTTGAAAGCAATCAGAGACTTTTTGTTCCACGGTTTCTCTTCCTCTCCCTTTTTTCTATTTTGTGTAGCAAGTTTTCTCATATCATCGTCATCATCATCATCATTCGTGTAGGGAGGATGACGGGGATCATGAAACGGTGAAAGATGGAAGCAGAGGTGAAGCTGAAGTAGTATGAGCAGCTATTTGGGTATAGACATACTTTTTAGACTATCAAGTACTACTCCGTATATATGATAACGAAGCTCCCTGATTTTCGCCACTTTGTTGAGAAAATACAATGGAAACAGTATAGAAGACGAGATAAAATATCAGACACTGGCAGATATATGGGTATAGTCCGAGAGTAAAAGATGCATGTTTACTTTTGAAGAGAGTGATATATGGGAAAAGCGAAAGTGGGGGATACAATACAGAAAAGGAGTAAGGAGGAGAACTAATAGCAACACCAAAAGCAAAAAGTAAACTTTACCTTGTAGCTCTTTAGCTCCTCTTTTTCCTCTCTTCCAGACCGAGACAGACAAGACAGAGAGAGGGAGAGAGAGATACGGAGAGTTGGATGAAGAGAATGAAATTTTAAAAGGGCTGACTATACTGAGGTCTGTGGTATTTGACTGTGTACAGAAGAACAACTGGTGAATGAGAAGAAAAGCTTAGACCACAAAACGAAGATTATGATTTGCGTGCAAGCAAGCTGCCAGTAAAATATTATTTCGTTTGGAAGAAATTCGCGAGAAGATGGAGAAGATAAAGAGACTCGCTTTAAAATTAGATAGTTTTCTACTCTGCTGATTCTTTCACTTTCTCTGTCTTTGTGATTCAATGCATACTAATAACAGTGGTAACATAAGGCACCAAAAGGGAAGCAGGGAAACCAAAATTCACAGATTGCAAGTTCACACGTCAAGGCGAATAATAAAGGATTGTCATCATCACCATCGCTCTACAAAAGACGAAGGCAATCTTCAATGTTTAATTAGTATACTCGAAATAACCTATTTAAATGGAACATCCTGCATCTTTCTCCACGTTTGTGTGCAGTGTTGTCGACAAGTTCCACCAAGATTTCGAAAAAAAAGGATGATGATGGTGATGCTGGCATTGAAGTTGAGCTGGCTTTAGAAAGTAGTGAGAAAAAAGAGAGTTGAGTTGGAAAAGGAGAGAACGGGAAAAGCAATAGGAAAAGTTTGACTTTGATTCCTTCCTGTTTCTCCCAGTTTTACCGAGAATCAAGAGAAAAGCCTTAAGTCACCCAAGTGAATGACTGAATGTGTGTGTGTGAGAAAGAGAGAGAGAGAAAGAAAGTCAGTCAGAAAGAGTTGCTTTTTTGTTCACAGGAAATGGCATAAGGGCATGAGAAGAGGTAACAGCTCACCGTACGTTACATATTTATACGGAAGAATATGATGAGTAAGACGATAATAATGGTGATTATACTCACAAGAGAAGAGCTTTATTTAGGACTTTTCTTGTCAAGGAGCCTTACAGCTAGAACTTGAGCCTTTTATCTATGAATGGTGGTGGTGGTGGGTGAGGAGCGGCCTTCCAGCTACTAAATACATACCACCACGTAGGCATTTTCAAATACCATTCTCATCTGTGTTGTGTAACTTTGTATCTTGTCGTCATAATAATGAATACTTCTGAAGGTAGTTGTTCCCCAGGTTAAAAAACAACTTTCTCTCTTCCTTCCGTGCATATAGTGGTAGAGCAGTGGCAGTTCGCTTTTTTTACAGACAAGTTGAAACTTTTAGTCAAAGGGAGGAACGTGAGTGGAGAGAAAACTAGCCGAATAGTAAAGATCCAGAGTGTCCACATTTTTGACGAGCTTTGTTTCACGCTTGTCTCGCCTTCGTTTCCTGAACTTTGTAGATACGTATTTCGGAAAGTCTCTGGCTCGTATGGTTATTATGGATAGAAGAAGAAAGAGGGAGAAAACCACCACAGCCACATCGTCGTCATCCAGTGAAAATTTTGATAGACTCTGGTGCTGCTCTGCTTACTCCGCGTGTGTATGTCTGCTCCGTTTAATTGGAAAATTTACCTGAGTGTGTTAAAATCCATAATACACATTCATTTACCCATTCTCTGAAGTGAGATGAGAGCAGTTTTACTTTGGAGCGAGAGTCAGCCTTTTAAAACAAGTGATAGGTACTAGTTTTATTTTAATGAAATATTTTGTCACGCCAGGTTAAAGTAACTTTTGGCATATTTCAAGGATTTTCAAGCAGAAACTACATCGTGTGGGATTATTTCACTGGAATTTGTAGTGAATAATCGTGAGAGTACAGGTATATGAGAAAAGTGACTGGAAGCGAGACACGAACAAGAATTTACGGATATTACTGCTACTCAAACCTGCTCCTGTACAGCTCGAGGCGGAAAAACTTTTCCAATTTTAATGTCACATAATAATAACAAAAAGGTAATCATGCTATGGAAAGTATTAAGGTGAGCGTTACATACTTGGAATTATGATGGCAAAAGAAAACTCAAAAGGTGACAAAGAACTCAAATCTCGAAAATAAGCTCTCATTTAAAACAGCGTAATAATAATAATAATCATCAAAATGGAAAATGTGAGCAAGGTCGTAATCATGCTTGTAGCCTATAGCCAGTCATATGAAAGAGCAACCACCACTGCTGAGAATGCCACAAGAAAAGCAACAATTTTCCAACATTTTAAAAAGTCACGTTTGACCGGATTCCAGCAAAGAAATAGTTTTAAAACCCTGCATAATGTAAAGTCGAGTCGCCCGCTGCGTGTCGCCTCCAATAGAAATCCTTGTTTTCAGACCTTCAAATCTCACTTTCAATGCCTTCCAAGAGAATAAGGGGAAAGGGCTAAAGTCTACGCCTCTATTGCTCTCGTTCTGTCCATCTTTCACATTTTCCTTTAACTTTTATTATTATTTTTATTCCCTTTATGGTAGTTGTTTTGTTGATGATGATGATGATGATGATGCAGTTCCCCGTCTCCGCCAGAGAACTACAGAAAAAGGAGGACAAACTCACGCAATCAATGTCAATAGACCAAAAAAAATCAGGGAGGAGGACCTTGAGTCATAGGATGCTGCTGAAAAGTATGCAGTGCTAAAAGATCAAGACTAGAAAAAAGCTTGAGACGACGACAGCTTGGGTGGTGGTACTGATGCTGATGATGACACTAGTAGCCTAAAATGAAACAAGTCAAATGCAGTGTTACTGCTGCTTTTCCAGAGAATTCGATTTTCAACTGGTAAATAGGTTCATCCCCAATTCCAAGGAGTAAAATTCAGCAATGAAAACGGCAAACTGAAAAAAATCCATTGGACAGGAAAAACGTGTCATGGTTGCTCATATTGCTGCCACGACTTCTGTATGTGTGGATAGCAGTGCAAAGACTCAGCATTCAGTAAAGCGAAAACGGACGTTTCTTTGGTTTGGTAGAATTTCTCTACAAAAATGTTATTTGAAAATTGAAAGTAGCAGGAGTTGTAGTGGTGAGTCCATAGTGTACAAAAACTGTAATAATTAAGTTTATACGGAGTACATTTAATATGTAGGGTCGTAGGTACACACATGTTTGTTGGAGCGGACATATACAAGTGGCAGCACAAATAAAATCAGCAAGAGTGGGCCAACGCATCCACCAGAGCTCTATAGTTCAGAAAGAATATGCTTAAGTGCTTATGCAACTGTGTAGATTCACTCGTAGACAAATACAATGATGTGATACTCATTAAAATTCCATTCAGGACATTTTCCATGTTTGAACAAAAACTCTGTACTTTTTTGTCCTCTCCTCTCTAGTCGAGCCTATCTCTAGAAGGCAAATAGTATCTAGATGCAATATGAATTGAAAATACACATAACAGACTTACATACCTACTTTTACTTATCGCTCAAAATAATATAAAGTCCCGTTGTACTTTTTTCTTCCTTTTCTCTGCCTGTCTCTCCCTTTTTGGCTGTATATATCATGCAAGCAGTAAGAAATCAAATATTGACATTACTGTAGATCCCTTAATGCCAAAGTACATGTTCTTCTCTAGTGGAACGCTATCCTGTTGTCTCTTCTATAAAAATTCCTGAATAATGTAAAAGAAGGGAAAAGATGGTATAAAAGTAAATAGTAGTTTTTCTCTCCATCCCTCCTCACACGCTCCTTTCTCCTTGCGATTTTGACTTCTTTACTTTATTATACGAAGGAAACAAGAAATAAGAGAAAGCTGAGATGTGAGAGATGATGGGAAAATGAAGAAACTCATGTGTGTGGAGAGGGAAACATGGGATATTTATACATCCCACAAAATTATTACATTTCTTAAGAAACAATCCCCCATCCCATGAATAATTAATTACACGCTGAAATGATACATCCTCTTGAAAAAGTTGTAATGTAACAGCAGCAGAAATTGCAGTTTTTTCTGACAAGAGAACTCATAAAACTAGATATTTTATTTCTTCCTATGCCACATTTCTTTTCTCGTTTCTTTCGGACCAGCACTCTCAAAGTTGATGTGTACACACATTTCGATGAAGTCACACTACTCACATATTATTTTCTTTGCTCAAACAAGAAAAAAACTTTGTTAACTTTTTTATATGCTTTTGTCTTCTTTTTTGTTGTACCAGCACATTATCTACCGAAATATCATCCTTTTTGCTTTTATTCATATGCACTTCTCGTTTTCTGTTGATAGTTCTCCAGTCTTTCGTTTTATTTGCTTCAATGTCGCTCCTTATTTCACACATAGAGAAACACCAACTCATTTTCATTCTTCTGTTGTCTCTCTATCTGTATTTCAAACAAAATATTGTAAAACTTATTTGCTTACCCCCAAGACCGTGTGTAGTAGCAGAAGCATCAAGCAAAAGGCATTCATTAAAATTCAGGAATAAATGAGATGACGTGTCAAAGGAAAGCTGGCAAAAACATCACTAGTCGAATTCATATCATCACGACCACTATCCAAATATTAGGTAGCATTAAAATGTAGATTCAAAAAAGGGAATCTCGTTAAATGGAGCATTCTTCAGAGGATTTTGAGAGCTTGACTACTGCACACTACTGAATACTCCTCACATGCATAATACAAGCAGTCAATTTAAAAGCTGCATAGCAAAAAAAAAAGTGTCAATTCGTTTACTTCAACTTTTTCAAGTTTCCTTTCGTGTATCATCTTTTATAGAATGCATAATACAGAACAAATATTTTAAAGCCATGAACTCAGTTGACGTGTTACTCTGAAAAAGAAAAAAAAGTTACAGGGACTATGATATTCTTAGAAACTAGTCTCACGGAAATCCTGCACGATGACTAAAATAAATACAAGAAAAATATCTTCTGGTTGTGTATAGGTAAGTTCAGAGTTATTATGGCAGTAACGCTTCTAGTCGTTGAACCGTACATGGAACTTATATACACGGAATGAAATATGATTACTGTGTTTATAAATATATATCGATCCTCTAAGAACAAGGATATGACGACGACGACGACGAGGATTTGAGTGAAGGTATTTGAATTTTTTTCTAGCTTCACATATTTTGTTGGGTATGTACTAGTATAAAGAGACGAGAGATTATATAAAGGTGTATATGAATCAGTCAGCATTAAAATAGGTAAGCATTTTGCCTTATGTGTGCCTTACGTTATGTGTGTCTGTCGTTTCTCTTTATTATTATCCATCTGTATGTCAGCCAAGGTCGACTGCTTCTTCAAAGAGATATTAGCATAACACCGTCACCATCGCATCCTCTTCTCTCTCGTCGGCATCATCATCCTGATCACCACCACCATCACCACACAGCCATGCCACTTCACACAAAAGATGGAGAAAGGGAGAACCAGCGAAACCAAAGGCAAAGCACCTTTAACCACCATACACATTTCTGCCTTTTCTGCAAAAAAAAATCTCTCTCTTCTCCACTCCGCTTCCATAATATAGTCGACGTATCATCATTTATCTACATTGAGAAAGGGAGTGCGAGAGAGCTTGCACACATATGCACAAAAAAACCGGCGTTCAACCTTCTTGATTTGCATCCCATAATGTACCACCATTTCACCACCACAAACGAAGTGATTTCAGCATATTTGAGCACCTTGTCATCTCGTGACTGTTGTTGGTGCCAGTGAGAGCGTATCTATCTACTTTAGTCTCTTGGCCCTAGAACGAGGACGACGAGCAATGCAATCATCATCCTCCTGTGCAAACTTTGCCATAATAGGCTAAAGAAACTTGAGTATTGAGGATCCATATTGGCAGAGGGGACTTGGGAAAACTGATGATTTAACAAAATATTGAGAAGAGCGAGCAGATTTTAAACTAACCGTCATCATCACGATCATGTTCATTCAAATAGCACAAAAGAGGATCTCTTCTGGATCCCTTCTTTCTTTCTGGTTTCTTTTTCTGAATGGATACAACTTTTTATGCATACTTCCACGCTTTATTTTGCAAAACTTGGTGGAACGCCATAGAAAATGCTACAAGTTTCCATAAGTTCATTTCAAACAAACAAACACAAGCATTATCCATGTGGATGCAGACGCAAGGCATAATGCTCATATGCTTGCATGAATACTGAAGGATCGTTGTGGTTTTTACAGATCTATTCGGACTTGGTACCCTTTTCCATTATATTACACCGTTCTACCATTGAGTTCTTTCAAGAGTAAATTGTGCCATACCATAATAAGTGAAATGGGTCCGCATGCATAAGTAACTCGGCTAAATAAAAATTTTGTATGCAAAAAAAAGTTTTGCATTGCATGACAAAATTTCAATGTCCAAAAATTATTCCTTTCTTGGCATTTTTCTAGCATTGTCGACATTCCTGTCATTTCTAAAAGACGAAGCAAAATGTCTTTTTCAAAAAATTGTTACCTATTCATGTTTATGCATAGCATTCTCCAATTTTTGGAAGGGAATTTGGCGGAGATTGGCAATGGAGGAGATCTCTTGTTACCACAGCAGGGTTTGAGTGGAGTCACTCTTTCAGCCTCTGTTCACATTACTTTTATTATTATTATACTACAAGTGTAGTGCAATAACGCGGCAGTTATATACTTAGCTCTCCTACTGAAAGACCTGTCATCATATCGTCATCATCTGCAGGAACAGCAGCAGCAATGTAAGGCTAACAAACAAGATAAAATACTAACTAGACAGCCATTATCCAAACCTCAACTAAAAGTAGGGACGTACAAGAAGTTGCAAAAAAGGAACATTTTTAGTGCTTTGGTGGAGATGATGGAGGCAAATGGATGGATTGAGGGAGAGAGCACTTGAGTGAATGGAGATGGTGAAGTAGCACTTCTGTCCTATTCACAAAAATATTCTGTACCTACATTACAAGGGATTCTTGCCAACATCATCATCATCATCAGCAGCACCATGGCCCGCATACTTGAACGGACCAGCTATAAATATGATTAAAGCAATAGCCATAATCAAATTATATGAAGTAGCGTCGTCCATTGACCAAGAATCTATCAGGATTCTTTTATCAAACGCGGTGCTGTCGAAAAACACAAGGTACATTGAGAATAATAAAAATATCGCGTACTAAGAAGAAATATTATAATACACGCATGCATAGACATACACTTACATGGATATTTTTGCACATGATGCCCACTCTGTTACAAATTACACTGATATCATATCAAAATCCAAGGTTTCTATAATAAAAAGTAATGAAATAACATATAGCGCTCTTATCCCTACGGTGTCAGGCATCAGATGCGACAAAAAAATCAAGATGACATTCGCAACTATCATATTCCATCACACTTACTAAAACGCCATTCCTAGTCGAAGGTATGAACGACTTGAGAAAGAGAATGAGAATTGCATCAAGTCAAAACCTAACAGCATTAATATGTTACGTATTAGCAACATGAATCCGTTATCGATTCACATCTTGTCTTATTGCGTCATCATCATCATCATCATCAGCCCTCCACTATTTATCACCATTGTCCTCCCCTACTCAATATTTTATATTAATATAGTGAATGGACGAGCGAATGAATAAAGCTAAGTCAAATTCCAAATCCTCGTTTTTGTCATGAAGTACAGTAATAATGGCAAGGAGATAAATAGATATTATGATTCTCCTCAAGGTATAAGGAAAGGTAACGATTTACTGCTGTTGCTGCTCTCCGTAGCAGGTCACCATAACTAAATATAATATTTTCAAAATATCACAACCATCCCACATTTTTGCATAATATTTACATTCACCACAGCATAGCATTGGAATTTCAAGTGTCCATTCTCATCTAACTCAAAGTCATCTGAACGAATATAAATGTAGGTAGTTCATACTTATTTATTAGTGTTACATATCAAACTGTAAAAAAGACAGCTTCTGGGATCAACAAAAACAAAATCACGCAAGCCACGTGCCACTTGGAATATGCACAAAGCACAACTAGTCTGTATAAAAATATTCATAACAGGAAGAGTGACTTGAGAAAACCACAGCAGAATTGATCCCTTGACGCTGGTTTTGGTAATATCTGCAAGACAGCACCAGCATCCCAACAAATCGCATGTATTTCTACGCACAAAGACTAAAAGCATGAAAAAAACAAGGCATGCGACAAGCAAGAGAATTCCCAAACCAATAATAAATAATTCTCAACGAAAAATATTCCACCAAGAGAGGCAACGCAGATGCCGACCATATGGGAGATAATATTGTTAAAAAAGGGATTTATGATGAGGAGGATGATAATTTTGTTGTATGATGTAAGATGAAAACATCCGTGAATCGTGACAAAAGGGTGTTTGTCTCCTGATCATGTAATCTATGATTTAAACAACAACACAATAACGTGTCTGCTACAGGCTGTTTATCGGTATCCAATCATATTTGTCATATCATTTTTATCAGATAGACTACAGACAAGACATGAAATTCAAACTATACTGGCCATATGAATGCATAGATTGTATTATGAAGATATTTTTATATTTAGAATTTTTTGTTCCTTTTCTTTTATTATCATTCTGTCGTTTGAATTCGTTGCAGTAAATTTAAAGGAATGTCTGAATGAATAAAAAATTCAAGACACCACCACCAACAAGATGAACAAAAGCGGTACAGATAAGCCACGGATTATTTACCATTTTTTGGCTTTTCGCTATATCTTGCCTTTATTTATGCATTGAAAATTTAGACAAGTGCATAAAGATGAATTAAATGGAATTGAGGATGTGAATGTGGATAATATTTTTGATGCTAGAGTGTGTGTGTAAAATTGAGAAAGAAAGGAAGCCTCATTACATATTATTTGATAATCTTATATAATCATTGGTGATGATCATGATGAGCTTTATTGTTGCTTTTCGTGTTTCACCCAATAATAAAAAATGTAAAAATGGGGCCATGAAAATCGGTAATAAAGACGATGCTCATAAATACAAAATGCATACAGAAAAGATGTTTGTCTTTTACAGCCCACCCCTCAAGACATGTTCAGTGACAGCAGCTATGAGCATTTTGCTGGTACGTAAATAATTGGAAAGTAAGACAGAAAAGGTGTTACACTACTCTAATCTATTAATGGGCTATTAATAGAAACAGTGTGTGCACTTACAATAGACAGGTACACATATAAAAAAGGTTACACTGCTATTTTTAGCCTTGTAAAATATATACAATGAGCAAGGACGCTACGACGACAATGCAAAGTTTGCGTGCTGCGTTGCCTGTCTGGAAAATGGAAAGTGAGATGATGGAATTATTGAAAAGTGTGGTAAAAACGATTTGTCTCCTGGATCCACTGGGGAAGGCTACTGCTGTGCTGTGATCAGAAAGGTAAACATTTTATCCCTACACACTGCTCCCAAACTCCCACCACCTACATTTTTATTCAATGTATGAAAATTTATGATCTTGCTGGTGCTAATGTTGATGCGACAAAGGAGACTACTTGTTGTAGTGGGACACTTTAAAGCCATGTAAGTGTCTGTCATTAAATGGATATCTATATAGCCAAGTCATTCATGTTCACCATACAAAATGTTATAACCCTTTTTTTTCTAAAAGTGACATACCTATTATAGCTTATACAACAACGACACAATTTAATTTTGAGAAGTTCAGAAGTACTTTTCCTTTCTTGACGAAAAGTGTACACATACATACCTACGCACAGGTAAGCCATATTTGTGTACAAAAACTGTGGATGTGATTATTATGCTAAAGGATATTTTGAATGAAGAAACCTTGTTTTTCTTCCAAAGACCTAGATATTCAAGAAGGAACACAAACAGGATACCTATCTGTTATTATTGTTATTATTACAATATCATCATTACCATTATGTCGTAGTTTACTCTAAGCAAACTTACTTTGAGATGATTGATACATTTCTAGAGTCACGACCACTACTCTCTAGTGCACAATACGATATTTGGTGAGGTGAGTTAAGTGAATGAATTCAGCTCTTTTGGCTACATCGTTCACACATAGACAACAGAGTATGCAGAGAATTTGCCTGTGGTGATATGGTGGGTAGGTGGCAGGTAGGTATGATGTGAACGTGTGCATGCATGCACGCATGCATGAACATAGAAACATTATGGAAAAATGCAATATGTGCAATCCATTTCCAATATTGCATTTGCTGAGAAGAGCGAGACTTTTGGTTAGGATTCTAAATATAGACGAATAGCAAGTAAACCCATTATTATCATCATGGCTATTCTTACTGAGCGGTAATAGCCTTAAATATCTGGTTGAAGTAGAAGCATTTTAGCGATAGAATTTTAGCAAGAATACAAGAGCGAACGAAACATCTCTCCTTGTCGGTTTCTGTATCTTTTATTTAGGATAGCCTCTGCATATGCAAGACTCTGTGCGCAATAATCATCTCTCTCTTTCAATACGCTATTAATTGTAACCCTTCCCATTCATCATCATCATATCATTTCTCTTTGATGAATTAGCTCAGAAAACCCCAACCTACTTGTGCCGTATCCGTATACAAATTTCCTCTAACAGCAATGGCCCATAACGACGATTGTTGTACAGTCAGTAAGTAGTAGTGCTTTAATGCTGCTGGTAGCAATGGTGGTGGGCTTAACCGCTAACACTTTCAGTCTCTCAGCAAAGCATAGATAATTTGCTACCATTTCATGCAAAAAATAACACATGCTTTTAAGCGTATTCAGTGTACTTTGCGAATTATTTATTAATGCAAAAAATTCAATAGAATTAGGGTTGCTAACATTTTGTGCAAAGAGAGGAGCATATTTTGCTTTTTATGTATGGATGATTGCACGAAAGCCGTCACTGATATGTTCGTAGAAGAGAGCACATCCCTTTTAGTAAATCTTGTCGAGTGGAAGTGTTTTCATAATAAAAGAGGCCATTACTCTATTAGTAACCATACTACTCATAATAATTGAGGCTTTGAATGAAAAACATTTCAGAAAATTCATTAGGGCAAGTTCAGTACTGAAAAACTATTAGATTCAGATTGATTTTCCTGCTAATACCAATATCCAAATTACTTTGTTAATTTGGAATTCCAGTCATGTTGAGTTGAGTATTGTCTAAATTCTTTCTTGAAAGTAATTTTCCGTGTCGATGTATCCCGGTGAAAGCGAAAAACATGTTTCTGCATGGTTATTATTCTCTGCTCTCATTTTAAACACAAAGTCATAATAGGGTCAACCAGCATGATAATTCCCTTTTGTTGGTATTCTTACCCTAATGTACTTTTACTTTTCATCAGACAGGCAGTGAGAGTGGTGGTGATGATAATAATAATAGCTAAATAATACGTAACAACAGGCTGGCATCAGCCGAACAACAATATATGCTGTGCCTTTAAAATTTAACTTTGTATCTAACTAGAAAGTGTACAAGACTGCAGTAATCTTCTCATTCAAATGGATCATCAAATATGAATACAAGTTGTTTGTAATAATATTCATGCACATAAAAAATGCTATAATGATCATCAACAACTCCAAACATATCCCCTTTTGCGATTGCCAATAATAATTTTAACGAAAGGATTGAAACGATGCTGATGATGAGCATTCTGCGAAAATTCTGCGAAATTGAATCCCAACTAGAAGAGATTCTCTAGACCCTTAGATAGGCAGTTATCGTCTCTGATGAAGTATTATAAAGAGGAATAAACAACTATAATGGCAGCTAATGATAACGACCACGTAAATACAGAGCTGGTAGATCCGAATTAAAATAGTATCAAAACTTTAAATATACAAATAAAATATACTATTTTACGATTTGTTGAGAGTTGAACAAATCAGAGGTATTCAAATAAATGAAAATAGGTATGAAAACACACGTTAGCTAAAGTGTATCAATGCTACATGCTAAAAAATACACCATTAGTAGCCACGATCATAGTAAGGAGTATAATAAATGCGATGCAAAGTTAAAAAAGAGGATCATCATGACTTAAAAGAAAAAGAAGATGGCCAAAATGTACTGCAGAAGATGGCTGTTAGCCAAAAAGTGCTGCAATAATGTACCGTTATAAACTTAACTAACAAACGTGCATTCATTCATTTACATCTGCTCATTGCTACAAGCAGTATCATTATTATGGGTTTAATTTTTTCATTATTTCAAGTAAGATTCACTTTTCTTTAATTGTAATTTGTCTGCGTGCACAGTATATACACACTAAGCTGCAAGTTAACAATTTGGTTGAAAAAAAGTTCATAAAAGTCATCATCAGCGTCGTAACAAAATCATATTAAAATTGCTCATATCATTATTTGAAAAAATTATATTCATACTCATAAGAAATTACAAATTCTTTTCTAAAGTAGAGCTACACTAGGGCGACGATGATGATCGCCTTAACATCTCATCATGACAAGGATACTGTATTACTGATTATGCTAATAATAATGATAGCATTCAACTAGAAAATAGGATGCTGATGAAAATTGACAACAAGACAAGTGATGGCATTTAACGAAGGTACTATAAATAAAGCGGTATACTTCTCTGTTGCCAATGATTAATAAATTCTGTGTGCACAATTTCTATCAGAAGCACTGAAAATAGCCTTATTCTCTACATCGCCATCTCCTCTGTCCTATCATATCATCACCCATGGCAAGTGCAAAAGTCATGCACGCCTGACATGACAAACTGATGTGATAAAAACAATATCTTTATGTTCGCATCTCACAATCTCAATACAATTCTAAGCACGCAGCCTTAATGTACTGTGTAATAAATGCTAATGATATGCTCATCGATCAAGCAGAAAGATACATATTTTATTATTATAGTTGATAGCACTAGTGAATCTAGTAGGCAGGGAAGGGAAATTAATAATAAGATAATTTCGTTTACCTTGTTCATATGAATATCCAACAAGAAGAGATGTGATCATCCACATTAAATACATTAGCATAATGTGACTCAGGGTCCCCATCTTGGTAGCTCACTTGTTTTACTTCTTCTTCTCGATCTATTATTCTATCTATTTAGTATGCACACCACAAAACAAATACTGTACCGATACGGATACTCTGTGAGGAGTATCTATTGTCAATTAGAATCAAGTATCACTCTCCCTTTTCATACGTGATGCTATGCACAAAATACGAAAAACAAACAAACGTTTCAATTGGCAACCCGGCGATGATGACAATGTCACTCTGACAATGTTAAAACGCTCCGTTGCTTCTCTACTCCTTTTTTAGCCCTATTCTGCAGAACAGCACGTAATCACGTCAAGGGTCATTGTGTACAATAAAAGCATTTATTATAAACGATGGAAATGCTACACCGTAACGAATTTACTGTAATTCTTGTTGATCATTTACCTTAACCTTTATTTTCAATTTGTTTAAAAAATCGACAATATTAAAAACTAATGATAGACATGATGATATCGACTACTCTTGATTGAAACTTGAAATACGGTGGTGTAGTTTGTTTCACTATAAGGGATTCTAAGCACATTCCCTAAATGTATGTAGTGTAGTGGCTGTTAAGGAAATTTCCAGTAATATCATTACTTCCAAACTGTGGGGCTATTTTATGTTGTATCCTGACACTGTCACTTTTACTGCAGAAAAGGAGCTTCTCAACTGCCTCCGGGTAATTTGGGGACCACAACGGGGAGATAAAGTTGAGTCATTAGTAACGGTGGAAAAGGAGCGTGATGGGAGGCAGAGAATTGGGGAACGGTTTTTGCCACAGCGGCATCAACAACGACGACATCAGCCAAACTTTGGATGTGGCGGCGGTGGTGGTGGCAGTGATGCTGGTAAACTGTTTCAGATTTTCTTCTGCATTCCAGGTTTTCGTACGCTACTAGCTTTCCTAAGTGTTGATTCGAGTTTGTTTTCATGACGAGTACCATTGCAACAAGTATCAAGAAATGCCTTCCATTTTAAGCGAAACCGTATTAGGGTGGAATATTATTCATAGTTTTTAGAAAAAAAACTACACCACACTTTTTTAGACTAAAACTATATTTCCAGTTTTAAAACTTGTTAGTTTTGAAAGTGACAGATTGCGGGGTACATACTTGGGTAAAATATTGATAATGTTTTTCTAATTATAATTCACAGCACGAGTATATTCTGGAACCGCTTTCTTTCACAGCAAAAAGTAGCCAATGAATATTATTGAAGTTGAAAATCACTTATCTCCGTCTCTCAATTTCCAACATTTTATCCAATTTCTTTTTCGTCAGGTCATCCAATGTTGAAAAATCTTGCGTAGGTCTATTATTACAAGTGAAACAAGCGAGTTGTAACTCTCATTCACAAATCATTCATATTATTACTTGCCATAAACATTTTCTTAATATGCAGACACAACTGTTGGCTAATGATGCGTTATAAATAATCCGTTTATTCTTAAAATAAAATAGTAACACATGAAGTTTTAGAAACAACTTTCAACAGCCCTTGTTCATACCCTTTTTGTGAGAGGTGATGACGGTAAGAAATAATATCATTGTATTTCAATGATCTCATATCACATTCACTCCTTGCATTGTATACGCAAACAGAAACAATAAATGTTATGATAATCGCTGCAATCAAAATGACAAGTTTCTTAGTAAGTCACTGGTGTCTTCACTGCGGCGACAACTTGCATACCTACTCCACTATGTAATCGCATACGTAATAAGTAATAGTCACAAAAACGAATTGGAATGTATAGACGAGAAAATATTACGAAATAGCCGACGAATAAACCTGATCTTCACCAGAGGAATTTTTTATGGCTACACGCATGTAACAGAGATGGACGTTTTTTTTTAAATTTTTGAAAAAGATTATTCTGCATGCACTTCTCCTTTTAAGTTCTGTTGCATCTCGTTATTCTTGTTTCTCTATTATTATGCATTGTTGTTGCTGTGATTATTATTATTGCATAAAAATGTAGACACATAAACCAGAAGGAGCAGCAGCAGCGGAGGTGAAGAAGATGAAGCTGTGCGTTTTTCTTATAATAATTTTTTCGTCTTCTTTTGAGCTGCTTGATTAATAATATTATTCGTTAACAACGTTTTTCAATCACTTGGTTTTTTTCATGAGTTACATACCCACAACCACAACTTTGCTACGTTTATTTTGCTGGCAATGTTGCTGTTGTTGCTGATGATGATGATGACCACGACGAAGAACAACTCTCACTTTTTCAAATGTCCTGTTTATTATTGTTGTTGTTACTTGCTTCTGCAATGCAAAAGGAATCGGCCTCACAGGTAGTACTAGACACTGAGAGCGATGATTTTTCTACACACGCACAGCAACAAAGAGAATAAAAGCTTATGATTGTTAAGTAGATTTAGAATATACAAAGTTTTGCCTGCTTGCTTAATATGGCTTGAAAACTGTTGGACGCAGCAACAATACGCACGCATCTCGCTCGACAACCTGCAAGTCTGCAACTGGCCCATGTGAAACATCTCCACCAAGATTTTGCATCGCAAGCAAAGGAAAGAGAAGCAGTCAGAGAGCCCTTCACAAGAGCTCCATATAGGACCAAACAACGTGATCTTCACATCATTCTGAGGCATACCTATCTTTGGTATCGCTGCTGGTAGTAATGCTTCGAGGTGGAGAGACTCACAGTTACCAGAGAGCTATGATCATTGCATTGGGAATGTAATATACGGCTAGAAAGACGACGGCAAGCTTGCTGGCGTCTTGCATTTTCTTCATCTCTGTTGTTTGTGCCTCTGTGTCTATGTGTTCGAGAAGAGAGTGAGAAGTTAGAAAATGTTAGTATCCATATTACTACAGCCACTGTGAGTTTTTGCCTTGCACTCCTACAACTACCAGTACGACTAGCTGTGGGCTACCTCTACACAATATTCTCCAACAGTCATGCGAACGAACAGGGAGAACCAAAGCAATGTAAAATGCGTGGAAATCGTGCAAGGAATCTACATTCACAATAAATACCTATGCAGAATAAAGCACAAAGTGTCTGTCTATCTATATATCTTTCGTTTTGCTTCTTGAAGCAAAGGCACTTATTTTTCCTCTCATTGCCTTCTTTTTTACTTTGCTGCAAGACTATAAATGGTATAACATACACATGTTTTTGCTGACTTTGTTGAATGTGAAGCGAATATTATGGAATTTATATAAAAATGCATACTTACATGATGTACATATTTTAGCTATGGCTATTGAGCGATTGGATATTTTTATAAGGTTTTTCTGTGAGAACGGAAGCTCCACTGGTAAGGCCAACTTCAAGTAAATAGAGAGTAAGCAAGTTGGAGGAGATGGTTTTTGTCTTCTTTTCAGAGAAATATGTAGTAAGTCTATCAGTTTTACCTTTACTCCATGCCTTTTTGGGAGGTGTATGTCTCCCATGAAAATACGTACACACGCACGCACACACACACATGCTTCAAGCGAGTCGAGGCAGGTTGCAGTTGCAAAAGTATAGGTAGTATGAAAAAACCGTGGAGTTAGACAAATAAAGTTGGACAGAGAAGGAGATTTTTATTTGGAAAAGTTTTTTTTTCTCTATATACCTAGTATGCAGATTCACTAGTTTGTTGAGGAGCAAAGACTACTTGAGAGGAGCCTCAGAAGTTGAAAATTCAGAGAATGCATTCTTGATTTCATTACATGTTTGGTTTACCAAGTAGGTATGCGTTACATGTAGGGATAGTAGACGACAATGAGAGGGCACATGCATGCATGCTGTACTACTTGTCTGCAATTTATCACATAATCGTAATAATAGTAATAAAGGTAATAATATGATATCATGAATGTATAATATATCCCATTCTTATGTATTCAATATTTAATGTGTCTTTATGAAGTCTTTAAGGTTCTGTATTTATATGAGCAGCACAGTTCCCTTGCTCATAGCCATAGCCCTATTTTTTACAGAGAGACGAACACATGCACACAAAGGGTGTCGTCGTATTTGCTTTTAGATATAGTATTCTCGTATAGGTAAGTAGACATAACCAGTGCAAAAAGCATTTTGCTAATGGCTACTGATGCAATGATGTTTAATCTCTGCGTAAAGTCTACTAGGGGATTTTAATTTTAAATGGTCAGTAATTACTAATTATAAACCAACCTAAATTTGCTAGTGACTGACACAAATCTTCCAACTTTAAAATTCAAAATATGCCGATGGGAAATGCCCTTATAGCTTTGTCGTGACATAAAGTTGCAGGCAAAAAGGAACTCATATTGGTTTGGTAGCCAAAGTAAACTTTATTGAATATGAAAAGCATATCATCATCACATTATGTTACTACACATCAACTCAATTTTTGGGCAAATCTCACCTGTAAAATTTCAATTTGCACATCCAATTCTAGTAACAACTTTAGGCACATGTTAATTACTTTATCACCCAATTTTTGAGGATAATATGAACATTTTTTCTTTGAAAAAAGCATTTCTCATTGCAGATCTAACGAAGAGATTGAAAGTTTTTACTACCTATACACCTTCACTTTGATCAGATTGCAGAGCGCTTCCCCTATCATTTATCATCAGAGAATTCCGTTGAGAAAAAGCAGAGGAATATGGAATGCAAGCTTAGACTTAAATCCAACTGAAAACTGAGCAAGTGTAAATGAACAAAGAAAGCAACAATTATTTTCGCTGTGTGCAAGGTTCCTCCACATTTATTTGTGAATTTGCATCTACTGATGATAAATGGACCTCTTCTGCTTACTACAGGATATTATTGCCTTTTATGTCTGGCGTGTAAATTGCGGTTATAGCTAGTCATAAATTACGGCAACTATAGTAATCTTCTTTACAAATTAGACATGGATATATAATATACAAACTTATTTGATTCATTTTATCAGCATCATTGTTGATTCGTTATGTTTCTAGAGCATCACTTCCGTCGGAAAAAAACGAAGAAGTTATTTTTGTGAAGCTCTTTATTTTTTGAAACTTAAAGGTTATACCTCCTGTCTGGCAGATTATTCTCGCATGGTGTACTATCAACGATTATTTTCATTGCGATAAAAAATCACGAGATTCATCAAAACTGCACTCGTTTTACTTATCTACCATTAATCAAAAATACGGGGTGTATAGAAACAACTCAAATCTTACTTTCATTTTCTACTACTGCTTTTACACACGAAAAACGTAAACAATGCTAATCGCAAGCTTTTGAGATAAAAAAACCTTTTCCGGAATTAATGCTTAAAGCGTGAAAGTCAATTACAAAATGAAACACTTATTGTTTTGTTTCACTCAGGGGAAGGTTTGCACAACAAGCATACTTCCTCAGCGCCCCTTCAAGAACAACAATGATAATTAAAAAAGCATTCTGCCATTCATTCAGTCGTCAGACAAACTATAGCGTATTATTAATTAGCAAGCAATTCATTCTTCTGAGTAAGAACATTGCAACGAACAAAACGCCATAGTTTGCCATTTTAGGTCATGATAAATAAAAAACCATAAAATTAATTGATCATTAGACAAAAATCGTGGATTCAATGACTAGCATGATTCAGTTAAGCAGAAAAATAGGCATGACCTAAGCACTTGCTCATAAATCGCAAGTATTGAGGTTTTAATCAACGTTTTTCGTTTGTGTGTATGTCAACATGCACCCATGCACAAATGGTTTCGCGATTTTTGCCAATAAAGTAAACCAATAAGGTAAAGAGTTTTGATTTAATTTAAAGCGTTGTCGTAAAAACAAAGTTTTGCGACAGTAAGAACCGAAACATATTATGTCATAGATATGGCTTTCGATAGATAATATTAGATACCTCGCAACTTTTCTACATTTTGTTCGTTCGACGCATTCCATTACGTAATTACTTTACAAACAATCACTGAACTATGAAGATTGATTACTGATCAATCACTAATACTAATAGCAAGATGTTTTTGGATAGGACACCAAACACAAACCCTCCCATACGATGTTTGTAGTAGTTTGTGCATTTTTACATCAACCAATTACATGCACATTGTTTATCTGCTTATACTGTTACGTACTCTATATTATGAATGCGTGAAGTGGTTTAAAAGTAATCAATCCTTTTTCGGCTGTTGCACTCATACAACATGTCATGTGAGAATAAATAGATCGCCAATTTAATACTACAACTTGTAACACAACTACGTGATCGCTTCCTCAAAAAATGATACAAGCGAAACGCTCATAAAATAGATCTCTGCTATTGATTGACTGATGAGAAGCTTTGGCAGTTGGGCAATTTGGACTGCTGTAATCTTGCAATTTTGAGGAGATCTATCTAAAACAACACAAGTCATGTTTAGATTTTAAGCTTGTACATCAGGAGAGGTCCCTTTACCCACCACACCAGTGCATGCAAAAAATAAGCACACAGATTCGACTACCTGTAAAAATTGGCACGGTTTTGGAAACGGGGATTTATAACAGACCATTTTATTGCTAGTAATAAGGAATATATTTATTACGAAGAATAATGCATAAGTAGTTATCTTAAAGCCGCATGCCATCGTTCATTTTTCGAGGAAGTTGTACCAAAATTATGTTATATGTAAATAAATGCTTAGTAAAACTTTTTCTTTCAAAACTTTATCAAAAACTCCCTCAAAGTGTTACCTGCAGGCAAGGAGGCCCCTTGAATTCTGTATAACATGTGAACACTATGTACGCAATAATACATTAATAAACATGAGTTCATAGTTCATATGCGCAGCGTTATGTCGTGCATGTATTTTCTTAAACTATAAACTAGGTATGTATATTAATGATTAAGAGCAAAAAGGTTGCAATGAAGTAGTAGAGGAAAGAAAAACCTTCAACACGACAGGCAAAAAATGTTACCACCAGAAAGAGATACATTTAATGTAAGAAACAGCATGAATCAAGAATCTTACGTGTGTATTTTTTCCATCATTCATCGTCATAATAAAAGTACACAATTAATTTAGGAAAAGGGCGTCTGTTTCAGCGTTAACGTTACAAGTAACACTGCACTACATACATATATGCATACATACTCATACAAAGTATATTTGTTGAGGGCGAAGAAGTGGTGCACCACTGCCATAAGAATGATGCACTACACACACATTAGTCACAGTCGTACTAACCAACTATTAAAATAGTTTTTCTTTATGAATGCCTTAACAATAGATTAGCATTGCCTGCATGCTGAAAGTGTAGCAGCCATTCCGAGCAAAACGAAGCAGCAGGCAGCAGGAGCAAATCTGAAATTGAAAGGGTTGCAGGCGAAGCAAAAGAAAGGGAGAAGAAGGCTGAATATCTATAACAATGAAATGAAAACGAAGGTGTTCTTACTTTACTGCTGCCATAAGCAAAACTTTATTGTTGTTATTGACTTTGGTCCTAACTCTTCTAGACATTGCAGGGATCATTATTATTATTAGTTCACCTTGTATATTCGCATCTATCGTAATAATATGTAGACTAGAGACAATATACTTATATACATCGGTAGTTAAAGGGAATACTATCTTTTATGTTTTTCAAAATTATTATTATATAATGATTCATAAAATACATACATTAATGCCATCACACTTTGTTTTAGAAATTTTTCATTCCATACAATTAATTATAACATAGACTTCTTAAGTTTTTAGAACTAAATGATGTTCTTTGTCAAGACAAGAGTGTCCTTAATTCAAGCTATAGTTAAAAGATGGTTTGCATCGGTTGCTCGGAGTGAATAAAAATAGTTTCTTTTCATATTTTCAAACAATCAAAAGCCTACCAAATAGCGAGAAAAAAACATTTTATGAGAAAAATTAAGTAGAAACTACAAATAAAATCTGTCTTCAAACATGCCATCAAGATCGTAAGGTCCAAAATTTGCAATAAATCTGATCTGATATCTATATATGTAATGCTTATTATGTGTATCGTGATTGCAAAGACCGACCAAATCTCTGCACATAGAGCCATTCAAAAGGCTTCCGCTACCTAACATTGTAAGCTAAAATGCACCATTTTATTTCACCTTGGTCATTGTTGGGATAATAAAGGATCCTATTCTACTTTTTTTGATTGTCGTAACTTGTATACGTAATTCAGACTTGAGTGGCTGTTGCTGTGAGGAGTTGTGTAGGCTGTCAAGTTCTTCTGTGACTGAAAGGAGAACAACAGCAACAGCATTCATGATTCCACTGCCTATCAACCACCACCACTTCTTCTCACCTTCGGAAGAACAGCGAACCACTATTACTTTCATTTTGTTTAATCTGTCAATATGCTTACTTATGCCTGCTCTGATTTGTACGCATAGTAAAACTGCACAATAAATGAATTTCTTAGCAATGTAGTTTTGTATAATATACGTGTTGAGATAGCATAAAAAATCGAATGCTGCTTCCCGAAGGAACATATCAACGTCCAAATGTTAATTACTGTCTTCTGTAAAGTATGAAATCATTAAAATGCACTTGTTGTGTAGCTTTTTGTAATAATTATCTTAGATGACTAAGGACTTACTGTGTGGGAAGCTAATGCACATGAAGAGCAAGTCAGGAAATAAATCTATTGCATAGTTAGGCCCAAAAAGTATTCCATTCATCCAGATCAAAAGACAGCATGCCTCAATAAAGTTTATGCTCCAATTTTATATGAATAATTAATTTCCTCATGCATGTAATTAATTATTACTTTGATATTAAATTGTACATAATAATTAGGTGCACAACATTCCCTGAATTGTAAAAATGATTTTTAGCGTTGATGCGTGTTGGATCTTCGGCAATCAATTAGTTAGTAATTGTGTCACCGTTGATATTATTTGCTTACTCAATTAGAGATTGTCATATTTTCACAATTTAAACAAAAGTAAATAGTATGTGTATTTTAGTAGCAATTGCATATATCCACAATTTGAATATTATACCATTGAATCTCTGTCGATTGTGTATGCGCATGAATTTAAAAAATGCAAGGTGGGCTTACGGCTTACATTATAAATAATCTTTAGGCTTACCTTGACTTTTTAAACAATCTTAACCGTGAGTTTATTTGAATGTTCATAAAGTACCGGAAAAAAGTACATGGTGCTAGATCAAGAGAAGAACACTATGATATAAACTTTACAAGTCAGCTTTGATTGGCCGTCAGTCTGACCCAGGCGTGTGGGTAGTTCAATCACAGCTAAGAATTTCGAAAGGAGCAAAATCAAAAACTCTGAGAAAGAAAATTTGCATTGCACATCATCAGGTTTACAGCATTTTTTTTTACCTTGAAGAAGGTCAATTTAATTCCAAATCCAGAATAATAATGTGAAAAAAATTGTCGTACAAGTCCACTCTTAATTTTTGTGTTGATTACTATCATTCGTAAGCTTTACCCATTTGATGACTTGATCT
>JAQIXW010000699.1:0-25911 GCA_034700685.1 Willowsia buskii
GTTTTCTTACAGAGAAAACCTCCATATAAGAAAACCTTTTCTTATAAAGAGTTTTTGTTTTTAACGGCTCTTTATTGTATGCGCATTACAATTACATAATCAAAATGTTGCTGAATTATCTTACTTTAAATGAAAAATATTGACATGGCCATAATCAATTTTTGCTGACAAATTCTGTATGATGCCCTGGTCTAACGCGGTGAAATTGGAGTGGTGTTTGGAGATATGTAGAGTAATTTTAACCTTTATTTTAGGAGAGAAAGGTAGAGTAGAGCGTGAAAACACTTTAGGTTTGGCACTTCTTCCACTGACCAGTGCAGTGGCTTCAATTTTTTTGCTTTCGGTCTAATTAGTGAAGGGAAGCATTGTAAACATTTCTTTGGAATGCTTGCCTCGATGGCACTTTTCCACAACGTTTACTGGTGGCGGCCTAACATTTAATGAAAGCGTTAAATTTAAGGTTAACATCTTGTGACAACGTTTGGGGCGAAAAGATTCAGTGATAAAATCAATCAGCGAAAGGTGAATTTTATGTGAAAGAGTTGTAATTGCGTATTAAGAGCAATATATTCCAAAAAACGCAACTAAATTGTTAATGTGGCGCAAAAAAATGGCGAAAACTTTTCTTATAAGGAAGTTGACATGTTGAAGGGAAGGTAAAATTGCTGTGCTTTTAAGGGGGTTTTTCTTATAACGAGTTTTCTTATAACGAGGCATTTTTACATTGAAAAGTCCACGGGGGGAATAGAAACATTGATTATAGAGGGGTTTTTCTTACATGGAAGTTTCTTATAGAGAAGTTTTACTGTATAGCAAACATTTAAGTAATTAATTAGAAAATTTTCATAGGGTTTTTCCACATTCGAAATGGAGCATGGATAGATTTCCAATAAAATCTGAATCGGCCTTCTACACACTTTTGTGAAAGCTCATTAAAGTAAATCCAATCGAGCAAATTGGAACGACAACAAATAATATTTTCGTAAATATCTTTATGATTTCTGCTGTGTGCTTGATTAGAGAGAAGAGAGAGATCAGAGTAGTTCTCAATATTAAAGTGAGTGGCCCGTATTAATTTATTTTAATGCACCTTCTCATTTTATTTCATGCTCATTATTACTACTCAAAGATCTCACTCATAATATGACTGTAACAATTAGTTGGGAAAGTAGATTCACAAAGAGATATGATGTGTACCTATTATTACAAAGGAAGTGTTATGGTTATGGATCATCATCACATCACTCACTCTCTTTTGAAGAGTATCACGTCTGTGTACTCTGCTTACCATCAATTCTCAATGCAGATCATAGTCGGCCGTTTTGATCGTTTGTCTTCATTAGCTGTTGAGATTTTAGTGATGATGATGACCAAGCACACTGAACTCGAGCTTGTTCCTAGTACACACTCTATTCTCTCTGTTCAACTTAATACGTCTCCTTTTCATACGAATATTGGCGAGGAAATGTTCTTAACTTCTGACTATTATGTAGTTGTGCTAGTGTTGCATCATATGCAATTACCAATTTCAGTGCTCTGCTCTTATTACTGATGACACTACACAAATAATATAGAGAGAGAGCTCTGCGATACAAATAGTGGTTCTAAGTAATGGAGGATGACAACAGTGGTTTGGCGACAAGCCACAAATAATCAAACTCTATCTTGTAGTAAATCCTCGCTCAGAGATATTTGAACGGAACACTTGTTAAATAGAGCTTAACTAGGAATTCCCTGCCTATATATTAATGTTGTAAGTACAAAGGAGGTGTTTATTATAGTGTCACTCATAAACGTTATACGACTACTGAACGTTGGATTTAGTCGGTTAGGTTAGGAACAATGCGAGAAAAAAAAACTAGAGAAATGACAGCATGACTCGGCACTGAATGAATCCATCATATAATATATTCCCTGATAGTTTTTGCTGCGTCAAAAGATAGTAAAGATACGTCAATAAAAACGTAAGAAAAACGTTCGCACAAGATGGATTCAATCTGTTTAAAAAGTGATTAAGTGACATACGTCAAAACTGTGTGGAAACTAGAGATTTGCAAAATTTGCACATGGTTTTTAGAATGATTGAAATTATTTCGCCCCTGAGAGGATTCTGGAAACATTAAGAAGGGCAGAGGATGAAACTGTCAAAGTTGTAAATTGTTCCCTTGGGTTTTAAAATAGAATATTGTCTAAATTGCCTCTATAAACAGAACACATTTCCGTTGAGTGCTTTATGTGTCGCAATTTTTTGTGAATGCAATTAAGTTGCAGTTTTCCACTAAAAACACTACTCAGAGAAGAAGACAGTTATCATTGGCATTGAGGATGTATTTATACGAAGACAAACAAGTTGTATGCTACAACAGATTTGCTCTCCGGCCTTCATCCTCCCTCCTACGTAAACACATTTACTATATATATTATTTTCGCAAATAAATAAATAGAATACGCAGAGGCACATGAATTTAACTGTATGGGAGATGATGAAGCATCTTAGAAATTTCGGATTTGCTTCCTTCCTCATCCTGAGACAGGGACACGCGACACGATCACATTATCTGATTTCCACTAGAACATGTCGTCTCGTTGTTTCATTGCTAATCTATATTTATCTCGAACAGTCTTAAAACGCTGATTTTGAATGGACTATTTTTACCGTTGCTGTTGCAGCTTGCAATGCAAGGTCGAAGACCAGTAACAACAACAAACAGAGAAGTTACATAGACAGTTGTTGTGATTGTGAGAGACTCATCGTCATCATTTACAATATCGCGTCCCGTCGTAAATATCAACACTATTAAAAGTGCAGCACTAAAACAGAAGCTTTATTTCTCGTTTTATTTGCATTGGGTCATTCTGGCTGTTTGTTATAATCATGGCTAATTGCGCTCTTCCTATACAGTATTTTTTAAGGAAGGATAAACTCTCGTCATTGGATTTGACATGAGTTCCCTGTATGAATTATTTGCGCAGAGAAATTGAGGAGACGATGAAGAAATTGTTGGCAACTCGTGTGTGTGCCGAAGTTTGTTCAGAAAGTGAGCTGATGTATGGAATTATCAGGAATTGTTAAATTGTTTTGTATAGTTTTTTTTGCTCATGTTTTCGCATAATTTTCGTTTCTCACGTTTGTGCAATATAAATGTGCCGAAGCTTACACTTACCTAGATTGACGTTAGTACGTGCCACCAGCTCAAAAAGAGCAATAAAATGGCATTTGCAAAAACGATTGAAGTTGCGCTGCCACCGTACACATTATTATTGTAAATGTCACATAAAAGCGCACACAACCATCAAATTCCCCGTTTCCATCGCCAGAGAATCTCGAAAATAATTGGGAAGTAAAGCGCGCTCACTGTACTTATATATGTTTTATTACATGTTGACAACGGTAGCGGTTGTGTAATAAACATTTAGACATAAAATTTTTAAATACAGGATTGAAAAGGGGTAGAGGGAAAGTCTACTATTGATTGATTGTTATTTGCCAATGCCTGAAACCATTTTGTTCTACTTTTGAAACAAAGCATTTTAGCATACTCTTCGGTTTCACACCTCGGTGATATATAATATGTGCTGATACAATTGAAATTGACGAGTGAAGAGGAAGAGCTCGAACCTCAGTGAATCAGTCCCCTCAAGGAACGTGAGGAGAGAGAAGCTGCTTACTAAAGATATAAATATGTATATTACTTAATGACGCCATGAAAAACTCTTACCGAACCATTTGGCATTTTCAGCATTTATAACTAAAGCGTGTCAACGTTGAACGTGGACATCCCATTAGTACATATATTTATGTGTAGAAGATATTGATGGCTTTTACAGTGGCTTTAGTACCTTTAAAACTTGGGACGAACATTGGCAGATATTTTATGAGTGTATAGAAAGATGCATCATCTTATTTAACCATCCACCAGGAAATTTTCTGTGCGAGGCATCTGTTATCTATTCAATTCATGCGTCATAGTCATCATTTTATGAGGCATCTAGAGAGAGGCATGCACACGTATCATAATATATAGGCAGTGACTCATTTTCCGGTTTCCCAGATCGATTCTTTTCATTCCATATTTCGTCGTTGCTTTGTTTACAGTTTACCTGTATTTTAGACAGTCTCTATTTTCTATTGAGTAGTGGCAATACCAATGTGTTTTCAATATTTATGAATAAATAAATAGATATGGATGTTCGCATCTTTTCTTTCAAATCGCCAAAATGCCAACTAAAAATCCAATGTTCTTCCCCAGTTTTGCTCATGGTTGATTTACGAGTTAACTTATTAACGTCACGCGTATGCATAATAATATATCGTTAAAGCCATTTAGGTTTTGTTTGTGTTATTTTGTGCAAACGGCCTGATATTTTTCTTTCATCTGGTTTGTTTGTAGCAGAAATATCGTCTAAACAATTAATTTTCGAGGCATCATAATATTTGCATGCATCACAGCCCTACGAAATTTACCGCGGCTGTATGCAGCCTCTACTTTAGAATATTGATTTCCTTAAGCAAATGGTCTGAAAGTAAATAAGAATTTTAGACTAAAGACATGTTTTAGTGGAAAAGTTGTAGTCTTTGCGGAATCGTATCGTAAATAATTGCATATTATTGTATTAGGTATTAGTTGTTTGCTGAGTGAGGGTTTTTGTCAGCAAATGAAATATGTAATGCGCGAGATTACATTCAACACATCCATGAACATCACCTCCACCGACACATGCAATCCACCTTTATGTATTGTAAATGTCTTCCGTCAGGAAGGTTTTTCGCTCAATATCCATTTGAAAGTTGAAATTAATTGACTTCTGAAAGTTGTAATCAGTCAGCTATTTTCATTATGCGCGAATGGCGAAAACAAATACTGTCTGTTTACTTTTTTTTTAAGTTGACGCATCTTCATTTGCGATTTAGATCCAATATCATTTATATGTACTCTTTAATTCTACTGGGGATATTTGCTACTAATGTTGGGGGGACACTATTGATCTTCATTTCCTCAAGGTTCCACTAGTTGCGTAAAACTAGTTGAATGTTAACCTTTTGGTGATTGTTTTGATGATTGCGCCACATTACTCGATTCAATGGTAATATTGCATAAAATATGACAAAACACCTAATCCATTTATCAGTAAAAGTCGCAATCTTGAAGTTATTATCTATTGTCATCAATTATATGTAGTTTCCGTTTTAGCACACATTTAACCAGTAGACATTTCAATAATCATGGCATTATAATAGACCGTCACTGTCCGCCGTTTTTACAACTAAACTACTTCAACCGTCGAACAAAAATACTCTCATTAGCAATTATAGTGGAAGAGCCAGTTGTAATCTTGTGATGTAATAAAAGTCATCATCATTTGTTCCGGACGCAGACAGACCACGAAAAAAGGTAGCATTTTACATTTTACATGTCTACCGCTGCCAGAGTCAAGCAAGACAAGACTAGCGAAAGATGAAAGAAACACTATCCTATCCTCACATAAGAACATTTTTGAATGGAGGATTAGTACTTTAGTATTTAAAACCTGCCTGTTCATTTCATACTTAAGTTGTGTTGTGGATTATAGAGTAGCTCAGGCTTTTGACAATTTGTTGAGTGCAAAAATAATTAAGTGTGGCATTCAATTAAAATTGGTAGCAGCACTACATTCAATATAAGCAAATTACAACATAACAGCAAACGAGAGAGAGGTTGCAGCTACAGGTGTTGCTGTAGTGCTAAATTGAGTAGTTGTTGTGGTTATACAGTACGTGCCTACCAGATGGAATATTATTGAATTTTGTTTTCGTTCATTATAATTAGTTATTTTTAACTTGTAAGCATTTCAGTTTTTTATTCTTTTACTATTTTTAGTTTTTCTTTTATTTTTACACAGTTTTAATCGCGATCAACTGGTTGGTGATTGATAAACGAAACGAAGACTCATAGATTCGCCAGTTGTCTGTAGACTGATCTGATCACCATGAGTCGGTTGTATGTTAGTACATTGAGATGGCTGAAATCCCGTTTATTAGCATTGCCGCTGGAGGTCAGTTTATTATGTTGCTAATGTCTAATCATCTTTGTTTTTTAATTGAATTTGTTGGCTACTGGTAATAATTATGTTTACTGCTTGTGCTTGCCAAACTAACCAACGGGCTTTTTAATAATCATGTTGTCTTTCTACTTTTACGAAGAAGTGAACCTTAAATTAATATTTATCATTTGCCTTTATGCATCTGGGGTTTGTTTTGTGGAAACTCTTGCTTTGTTAAATTATAAATATCCTCTAATTTAAACTTATGTTTTAAAATTTTGTTAGAAAACGGACCAAAGCCTATTGGCACAGTTTTTCTATGCGGATAAGGACTTAAACGCGGTGGCCGCCGAACTGGATTCGTTCGATGGCAGAAAAGATCCAGACAGATGTACAGCTTTGGTCAATCATTTACGACAATGTCAGGACAAGGTAGGGGCCATGGCCATTTTAAGAAAATACTCAGCAATAATTTTGCTTTCCATCAAAAAGAAGGCTGCGATGATTCATGTTTTCTTGTTATGTCTAAGGTTCTGAATATATGCCAAATGATAATGGATGAAGTGATTCCGGATGAAAGAGCCCCGAGAGATTTTCGTGCCAAATTCCCTGATGATGTCCTCCAAGAAAATTTGGCGGGTCAACTGTGGTTCGGAGCGGAGGTCAGTCAATTTGTAGTTGCAGTGTTTAGGAAATCTAAATAATTTTTAACTAAATGATAATAATATATTTTATTTGATTTTCTTGCAGTGTTTGGCAGCTGGGTCTAGTATTTTGAACCGCGAACTAGAATCAGCTTCCATGAGACCTCTGGCGAAAGCATTAACCAAAAGCTTAGAGAATGTCCGAAATTTACTGAGAGAACAATGCTTTCGAAACCCCCCAGAGTTCACAGAGAAGATTTGCGAATCACTGAAAATTTTAGACCGATTGTTTGCCGAATTTGAGCTCTCCTATGTGTCTGCAATGGTACCAGTGAAAACAGTTCGGGAGTATGAGGCTCAACAAGCTATCACTGTTTTGTTTTCGGAGACATTACAAAGGTAAAACTAGACTTATAATTTTATTTATTATTTTTTCCATAATAGATAATTTACACAATTAAAATTAATCCTCCCCTTTAATTGTTTTAGAGCACTGCATCTCGGTCTGTTGAGCCAAGATCAAGTGGACAGTTGTGATCCTGCGTTGATGTTCACTATCCCCCGTTTGGCAATTGTTGCTGGTTTGTTAATTTTCCCCGATGGTCCGTTGTGCCTTGACCGAGGGGAACTGTCTGACATGTTCCGGCCGTTTCGATCTCTTTTGATAAAAATTAGGGAGTTGCTGTGGACATTGAGCAAATCCGAACTTTCGGCACTGGAAAGATCTCTTTGCTCAGTAGACGAACCATTTTCAGAGAATTCTGTTGAACTGGAAGACACATCCAACCAGGAAAGTGATGGGAACTCCATTACTCATCAGAACAACAAAAACACTGGGTGTGGTTCCGTAAGCAGTGGGTCTGCCAACAGAAATCAGCACAACAGCAGCACCCAACTCCAACCCCGGCCACATTTCCACCACTATCATCATCTCCATCATCACCATCATCATGGATCACAAGAGTTATCCGAGAATGAGATTGAAGTTCCTTTAGCTCAGTCGATTCAAGATTATTTAGACCAACTCTACAAAGGATTTCCACAATGCAAAGATTTTATTTCTGAACTGTGTCAAAGTGCCGCTAGTGCCAATACTAATAATAGTAGTAGCCAGGGGACTTCAACAGCATCGGACGGTGCTGCTTCCACATCTGACAATAATCATTCCGTGATGTACTCACAAAATCTTGGTGACAACATCTCGTGTCCCAGTAAGTCCTGAACGAAGTAGTCCTATAATATCTGTAATTGCATCTTTGATTGCAAATGAATGAATGCATGATTAATATTTGAACTTTTAACTTTTGCAGCAACTTGTTCCCAGTCCTCGTCCTACGTTGAGAGTGACTCACACATTGATGTGACTTATCAGCAGTTATTTTCCAGTGCCATGGAGCAGTTGAGTACGACGAAGAAGTTCGACTCGAATGAAGAGGAGATTAGCAGTCACGTAGAGTCAATTAATGTATCTGATTGTTGTGAACAAACATTAACAAGAAGTAGTTCCTCTGCCTCGTCATCCAGCGCGGGTTGTGTCTTTGAGGGATCAGAAATTTTAGGAGAAGATACATCAGCGAGTAGTCCCAGTGGTCATCATCCTTGCGCAGTAGTAGCATCTGCCTTGGTGGACCAAACAAACTGGGCTGAGTACCTTACCTTGGGCGTTGCTGAATACAACAACTGCTCGCATGATGATAGTGGATTTAGAACAGAGACTGACGAAAGCTTATGTAGAACAGTTAGCAGCTGTGATTTAGATTTCCAGGAAGCAGGTCCCGCCCCCAGGAGACCCCAAGATTTAAATACTGTACATAAGCCTAATGTTACTGAGGACACAAACAACGTCACACTACCTGAAAATAGCTATCAAGTTGAAGCACCTGAACCATCAGATCCTGAGAGCAGTCATGAGATTTCTTCACAAGCTCCTGTAGTTCTAGTGGAAAATCTGGATACCCCATCATCCACATCTTCTTGTGATGAGGCAATGATAGCAAATGGTCAGTGTTCGAGCACATCCCATAGTTGCAGTTCCAGCCGGGATTCCGGTTTGAGTAGTATGGCAGAACTCGAGGCGACGTCGTCCACCACTTCCAACGCGAAAAACTCTTCATCACATACAGAGATAAAGTCTGAAAACCCTTCTACTACTGACGTGAAAACTGTTGCGTGCTGCTCTTCAGATGCTAGTAAAGTCACGAGTTCCAATTCTACCACCAAAAAGTCCAGCACAAGCGAGGAAGTTCCTCCTCGCTCTACTCCTATTCGAAGCATTCCATGTGCTATTGGCAGAGTCCTTGAACATGATGCATTGGCAATGCCGTCTGGTAGTGTTATGCACAGATTACGACCTCCAGTTCATGCATCGGGAATCACCATGGGCTGTTCCTCTTCCCAGCAGTTTTCCATATGCTCGGGAAGCTGTTGCAATAGCGAGTGCAGTGCATCATTAGGGTAAGCAGTCTTTATTGTCTAAATGCCAAATAATTGAATGCAGAATGTTGTGATGAACTTGAATTAATTCTTGAGTTTTTATTGGTCTGAACAGAGGTGAAAGCACTTGCGAAACATCTTCATTTGATTCCGAATGTCAGGATGATATTGAGATAGCATTGGCAATGCAGGCTGCAGAAATTGCTTCAAGAAATGAAGTTCGCTCGAGATTCAAGTAAGTACTCTTCCTGTATTTACATGTTAACCATTTTAATCATAATATGACTACGGCCTTGTACATGCCTATATTAATCCATCTTTTATGATTCTAGGAACAGTGCTGATCTTGTTCATCGATTATTCATCTGCATTTCCGGAGTAGCCGACCAGCTTCAAACGAATTATGCTGCAGACTTACGGTCAACACTGAAGTGTGTGTTTGCAATGAACGCAACCCCTTCTGACGTAGAAGAAGATGAAGCTAGTCTAGATGGAGTGGGAAGTGGAAGCTGTGGGGAGAATAGTGGGACTGAAGTTACACCAGAGCCGTCTTTGAATGACGAGCAAATAGCCGCAATTGAAAATCAAAATGGTCACCATAGTCAGCAGACCCCTGAAAATCAATCAGTTGAAGTCATCGCCCCACCCAAGTGGGTCCCAGACGAGCTCGCTCCCCAGTGTATGGCCTGTTCAGCAACTTTCACAGTTGTGAGAAGAAGGCATCACTGCAGGAATTGTGGAAAGGTAAATTTTTTCTCTCTAAATTATGTTTAATGATGGTAATGAATCACTCATATTTTCAATTCTAATCTCTAAATTTTATAATTTTTTGTTAATAGGTCTTCTGCGGAAAATGCAGTGGCAACTCAGTTCCTCTGCCCAGATACGGTCATCTTAAACCTGTGCGTGTATGCAACCGTTGCTTTATGTACAGCGTTACGCCATTTACACTGCCAGCTTCTGAAACATAATACTGTCCATCAATTCCCTTAACTTAAAATACTTTATTTTTATTTTCAATATTTTCCACTTTTCTGTGAAGACGAAGTTATGCATAATAGGAAACTGTTAGTGGGTACTCATTAGTTTATGATTCAGGTATTTTATTACGTTTTAAAGAGTTTGTTATGATTCTAAGTACGGCCCCAGAAGAGAGGAAGATAATCATGGAAAACTCCAGGCCTCCCTTATGGATACTTTATTTGCTACAATTTTTTTCAATTTTTCATCGAAACTTGGTTTTATGTAATTCTTAAAAAATATATAGTGAAGTTTGTTATGTGTTGAAGTCGTCCGACTTTCAATACAGTTAAATAATTAAGTACATTTTTCAATCATTCATGTGCTCATTAGAAGGCGTTTTGAGTTAAATCTATAAAGCGAAAGAAAAGATGTAATAATGGAACTCGTAACTCGTACAATTATTTTCCGTTGCGTATACATGATACATTACATTGCCGAATCATAAAGTAACATTTAAGTAAGAAAAAAAGGTTATGTACCGCCTTTTGTATTGATGCCGCTGATCCTTTTGGTGTGATTACGCCGGTTAACGTTGATACTTATACTAATCGGTGTTTTGGCACGCCGCGAACACCACTTACATTAGAGACAAGTCAAATAAAAAATACTTAAAATATATTACGAAATGATAATTATATCGTATAATTTATAGATATCGATCGAGCAACGGTCACTACGTTTGTGTCAAATATTGTCTCTGATGATGGTACTGTTTCAAATCTTCTAAAGTACTGACTGTTTCGCCGACGATGAAATTGTTTTTGTGATGACTTAGCAATTAAGATTACAGCTTAGGATAATCCGAGTTAAAATATATTGTAGCGCATTTTTCAGGTACCAAACTTGAATAATAGTGTTTAACGAAATGAATTTTTGCAGTCCTATTTGGTGAAGTTTAGTAGAGAACAGCAAGTCTCCGATAATGATATAAAATAAACTCTCCAAATGCGTTGGGATTTTTAACATTTTGATTAAGTTGGTTCTTGAAACGTACACGACGGGAAACAACAACAGAGGAGCAAAATAACAGATTTTTTTAGCCTCCTGATTAAAAAAAAGCTACACATCTGCATAACAAAGTGGTTAAGTGTTTTAAATGAAAAACATACATGCTGGAACTTAAGCGGGCCTAGTCCATGGAGAATTTTTAATTGCAAACTTTATAATATTATATAAATATTATGAAATGATGTTATTGTTGTCAACATGCATAGCAGATTAAGTTAACGTAGAAGAACACGCGAAGATGGTTTATGGTTAAAAAGCATTTCGTAATAACACTTGATTAGTATATTATATTATTATTGATTGATATACTATTTTGGTTGAATATTAAATTGCATTAAGAATTAAAGATTAGATTGTATATATTATTATTGACTTATACATAGCGTTCGTACTAAGTTTTGATTGATGATACATTCGGTGGTGTACCTTAATTACATTTAGTATATTATATAATATTATACTTAATACTTATTAAGTGACGAAATCTGCTGATAACTCTTTGTACCGTTCATTCGTGCTATCAACACTCGAAAATAAAAATGTAAAAAAATCCTAAGATACTTTTTTTTACTGATGATTCATTCTTACTGCATATTTTACAATTTAAGCATCAAGCATACTTCATCTCGATTGCAAATTAGTAGCCTTTCTCATGCTTTGCGATTAACTTTTTAAATCGAAAATCATATGAAACAGTCGATCGAATATGTTCGAAAAACCGTTGTTCTAAAAGATGCCCTAGACGAATATGGTAAGTAGGAAAGAAGATTTTTCTGGCGTAGTGGTGTAAATAACAAATGAAAATTAGATAACTAATGTGTTGTAGTCAATGACACTTTGTTGTTCATATTTTGTCGCAGTCTTAAAGATTAAGTTTGACTCACTCAGATACTAATGTAATGCAGTAAAATTATGCAACTTCATATTATATTATAGGTATAATATGCAACATTAAGAAATGACTCACACAGGTTTAGATAATAGTTTTTAAAGCAGAGCATTAGGATTCATGTCCGATTAGCTCCAGGCTGTGTCTCGTCTAGGCATTTTAAGTCAAATTGATGTACTTAAATTCAAGTAATGAGTCGTGGAAGGAAGGAGAATCATGAAAACGACATATTATCCATCAGCAAATACAAAGCCAACAAAGCACAGAAGCATGGTTTGGGCTTACTTATTAAAACCTGGTCCTGTACCTATGTTCATTGTCAATATTAATTTCATTGTGAAAGGTTTTTCTTCGTCTTTCATTATTCCATACTGCACAAAGCAAAATTTTATGAATGATGCATCATTCCATCTCTCACATATAATTGTATTCATGTTTTCCACCTTTACACTTTTAACTTAACAGCATGTACGTAGGTATGCAAGGGACCTTTTTCATAGACACAGGTGCACATACACATTTAACATTATACACAAAAATGTGTTCATGTCCAACCTGTTCTTGACATTGTGGATTTACTGTTTGTGACATTTTTAGAGAAACCATTGAAATCCATACATACCCAATACTAATACTACACAAGATCTGATTCAATAAATATTTCGAGTAATACATAGATGTACGCATTTGTACACATTGTCATTCAATATATCACACATTTTGCTGGGGAAATTGTATGAAGATTCGGTTGATGGGTTTTCCATTTTCCTTTTTGCCACTCATCATGAATTTTGACGATTTTAAGTGGCTGATCAACAAAGCTGCTATAAATAATGTATTTATCTTCCGCTTCACGTGTGTACATCTTGAAGCATTACGGCATGGATAACATTTTAAGACCTCACAGTCGTCACCAATCTAACGGAATCTCTGATGCTTGTCATGTCAATGCGATGCGTAATATGTTATGAGTTTATGAGTTTCAGCTACCTGTTTGTATCAGTTCCCATCTAAGCATTTCCTCGGTTTCTTCAATTATTTCTTGATAAAATAAAAACATAATCGTTTTCCCTTAAAATCAGTTCTCTGGTGCTTGAATTTACGACAATTAGTAAATTAATAAAATGAGACTGGTAACTGGGATAGGTTTATTAGCTGAGTTCGTCTTAATAATTTTCAATTTTCCATTCAGTTTGCAGACGCCACATTGCTACATATCGAGAGCTAGTAGAGCATCCAATCAATCACTATGTGCCTCAAACCACTTTATATTTCCGGAAAATTGGAGTGGATCAGAGGACACAAGCGTTGACATTTCCAAGGGGCAATCTGAAACGGATGTGGATTTCACGTTATGTTGTCCAGTAATGGCACCTGAAAAGTTTAGAGGTCAGCTTTCAATAGTAAAAATATTCAAACTTTTATTGCCTTAGCTGGTTAAAAAACAATCAATAATTTACAGTTAACGAAAAGCAATTTTGGTGGCCCAACGAAATTCACCGTGGACTCAGTCGTGCAATCTTAAACTGTCATCCTGATATCATTCCTGGAATGGAGACAATACGATTTTACTATTATACAAAGTAATGCGTAAAGTTTACTTTTAAAGTAAAATAATAAGTGTTCAATATCATTGGCACTTATTAAAAAATATATTTAAAAAATGGTTATTTCTGAAACACATTTAGCAACAATGATGATCCCGATGACTACACTGAGCTCGTATCTGGAAGTCGGAAGACGCTCCGTGTATCTAGGTTTGTAAAGGACGCCCCGCTCAAAATTATCATTCATGGTTTCATGTCAAGTCCGTTTGTGGGGCCAGCCAGAGCACTCCGTCATGGTAAGAAACAAACAGCCTTTAGAATCATACCAAAATGGCATTTGATTGCATACAAACTAATCATAAGAAATTACTTGTTTTTGAATAATATGAATTTGGATCGTAAAAGCTTATTCCAAAATACCTCAACCCATAAACATCATTGCTGTCCAGTGGGAGGCTTTGGCTAATCTTGTTACTGCAAGTGACTCCATTTGCTACAATATTGCTGCTCAGAGTACGAAAATGGTTGGGAAAAGAACCGCTGAACTGATTGAATTTTTAGTTTCTGAGAAAATGGCAAGCATTTCCAACATCCATGTACTCGGGCATAGTTTAGGGGCACATTGCGCTGGTTTCACTGGGAAATATATGACAATTGGGAAACTTGGCCGGATTACAGGTAGGCTACTTTTTCGTATTTTATAAAAGACGGCATAAAATAAAGAACACTCTAATCCATCTAATCACTAAACCTTTAAATCCAACAGGATTTGATCCTGCTCGTCCAAATTTTGACAAAGTGCTGGACAACGAGAGAATACATCATACCGACGCCCAATTCGTGGACATCATCCACACGGCAACTAAAGACTGGAGACTTCTTGGTTTAGTGACTTTAGGATTCATTCCATTCCCTGTTGGCTTAAGGGAGCCTGTTGGTCATGCTGACTTTTATCCAAACTTTGGCTCACATCAACCTGGATGTAATGTAGCGAAACCAACAATTCCAGTTCTGTGCAGTCACTCCAGGAGCTACATTTATTATGCGGAAAGCATCGCATACTTTGAAGGAATCACAGAATTTCTTGCGAGGGAGTGCTTGACCCATTCTGAAATAGAAGCAGGTTCATGTTCGGGAAATTACAGTGTCGCCATGGGCGAATACACACCACGGAACAATGACACCAGAAAAATGTACTCTCTTTTGACCAACAAAAACGCTCCATTTGCCATTTTAGATATAGACCTATGATAAAGACTAGTAGTTGGATAACTGAGCTCGAGAGAAAATGAACTTTTAAGTTAAAATTGGTTGGCGTTACTTATAAATTTTAATCCATAATCATTGTAATTCCTTCTACTAGAAGCCTAGTTAAACTTTTATATTATTTATTAATTTATGTATGCACACAACTTTTTATCACAATTTTTACATGCGTCTGCTCTCAAATTCAAATCTCTTTATTTACTCTTGCCTAATTCTTGATTAATTTAAAATCAATGTGAAACTTTATTTACTTAAAAAAATTATGGCTGCAATAACATGTAATACGTTAATTAAAATGATTACCATACATGCTTTTTTTAATTTTCTTGGAAAAAATGTGCTGTGCGTGTCTGAACAAACGTTATTTGCATTTTAATTGGTCGTAGTCATGCATGGCATCGGCATCAACAAGACTGCATACTTACATTAAGAAGAAGCGTAAGTACCATTAAGTGAACAAATAGCAAGAGACTGAGGCCAAAATCTGGCGGGAAGACTTTCTCTCACTTGTTTACATGCAGATGGTTTTTCTCTCATCCAAAAACGCACATGTGCACAGACCCAAGCAAAATTGCATTGAAGTGAGTTAGTGAGTGAGCCAGGAGAAACTACAGTGCAGATTACTATTTTAATGACAGTTACTTATCCGACAAAAGAGAATCTCGCTAGGCTATTTTAATTTGAAGTTTTGCTGCTGACAGTTAAAACAGTTAAAAAGAGGTTAGGGGTTTGCTGGTAGTGCTATATGTATATCGGTTTGAGATTACGGTTGAAAGTAACGACTCAGCAGTGATCGTGGAGTTGAAAGCTGAGTAATGGAAACAAAGTCATCGTCTCGACCACCTTCTTGGCAGCAGAGGGCTGTCCGGAGCATGACTCGTAATGTTGTGCAGACTGTTTTTAGCAGGGAGTATGGTTTTCCGTTCTATGGAAGGACGTCAGAGGCGGCGTCGTAAGTGAAAGCATAATATTTGTATAATGCCAGTGTGTTAGTTCTTTTGAATTAAAGTCATTTTATGAATTTGAGTATAAGATTCGTATAATAAGTAAATGTTTTTTGCTTGTTTTCTGGTAGTAATATGAAAAACGAGGGAGTCATTGGTCGCCAATTATTGATGGAAAGACTGGGGAAAAGCACAGCAACAAAGTCTCCTCCAGAGGTAGTGAAGATAGACGCTGGAAAGTCAAAGAATGCATGTTCTTCATCATCGAATTCTCGATCTCCACAGGGATTATTCAGACTTGAGTCAAACAAGTCAACGGATGCTCAGGTAAGCTATATATATATAGTTTGTTTGCTGTAGGTAATATTAAACTCTCAAAGCTGCCAAGTTATATAAAGTGAATAAATGATGGGCTTCAATCGCAGATCATGTATTACGATTCGTTTTTCTGGAAAACTGAGCGGGTGCAAAACATATCTCCAGCTGGATGCGGGCGGGGGCCTGGGAAAGTATTTTCAAATGTATTTTACAAACTCGAACAGGACCCAGAGTATGGATTCCATGTAAGTACTGAGGATTCTTGTAACTTGTAAGTACTAATGACCATGATCTCAGGAAAATTAACTTTATAAAATTTTGAATTTCTATAATTTCAGGCTTTTAAAAGCAGTAATACTCGGGGAAAACCTTACGACTACGATATAGTTTCTGGTCGAACAATAGCTGGCGTCGAATCGATGTATTCCACCACTGTAATTATGCTTGAAGAAAGCGGCTGTTTAACAGCTTTCAACTTATCGTCTTGTAATACGATCAAAGATGCCCTAACTATATCAATAAAGCCAGAAAAGCTGCCTGAATCTTGGAATACTACACGTCCATTACGGTTCTCCGACTTGACAGTTGACTACGACAACAATATGATTGTTTGTACCGGATCAAGTGGTGGACATACCAAGTGTCTCGTGTTCGTCGCGTTTCCTCGTGCATTGGATATAAAAATGATGCTATACATTGTAAGTATATAAATATAATGCTTGGAATAACGATTGTGTTAGTACTGAAAGATTAAATGAGTAGCCATAATAACAAAGGAGTTTTATTCTTCTAGGAACCAAAAATCACACTGCAAACGTGGGGACAAATAGCTGTAGTTGTCGATTCAAGCAAACTTCAGCTATTTACTTTGGATGCTGTAATTGAGGAATCACAGGTTAGTGAATTCCTACATATACCTATGTGCTTTTAGCAATGAACTTATTAAATGAAAATTATTTTTGATTAATGTAAGCTGATTCAAAATGTTAAAGTAGTCATTTTTTCCTTTCAGGAGATGTGCCCTTCCAATAATGGATGCATACAGAAAATTTTGAAAGAAAAACCAAGTGTGCCTTTATTGGTTATTCCTACTATAAATAAATTTATGGGCCTTCTAAGGGCTGCATGGCCACCACTGTGTTACACAAAAACGAGAGATTCGTTAGTGGTACGACTAGTTGAGACTTGAGATTTCCATTTTAACTCCTATTTACAGTTTGATGCGTTGCGACGTTGCGAGCAAGTAAAATATTCTTGTTTTTGTTTTTCATTGAATAGATTAATGAGCTCGCCGGCGAAACAAGCGCTGTCCCACTCTGGTCATGTAAAGATGATGCCTTTACACCACTTTTGTTTAGCCCTTTGCCAGACGTGTCTAATTCAGCCCTCGTATCTAATGGCCAAGAAGAGTAGTAAGTATATTTAACTTTTGATTGTGACTATTGTGAGACGGTTTGTTACATGCAGGCATAGTCAGTAAAGCATAATTTACCGTTTACATTATTTCAGTGTTATTACTTGGATAAAGACATCAGATCATCCATCACGCTACAAGATTATCAAGCACATGCCGTTTTCGCTCGGAAATAAAAAGTCTCCAGAACCGAGTACCAGTACTTCTGGAAGAGCACGGATCCCAAGGGCCTGCAAGAAACCGACGAACTATACCGAACAGTCATCAATAATTGGAATGGACTATTGTGATTTGCTAGGTTTATTCCTTGTTTGTGCTATAGAAAAAGATTGTGTAAGTCTAACATTGTATGAGGCAACAACGTTTAAAATTTTCAAGAAACTTCCATCAATCCCTGTTGACAATGGAAGTGGTAATGGAAATGTAAGCTCAGACGAAGAGAATAATGATAAGACTGACAGTATTCTTAAGGCGGAAGTAGATTTGGACTTCCATTTAGCGTCAATAATTATTGTATACATGCGCAAAAAAGATCGGGATATTTACGTGCTACGAACTTTGGAGGAGAATCTGGTTTAAAAGTCACGATTGTAGCTCAGTAGTTGGCTCAGTAGCTGTATTAGTTCATTAAGTCCATAGTTACCTCTTAGTATTGTTAAATCATTATTTGATTAGTTTATATATGTAACTAAGCTGAAATGAGTACAAATTAGTATACTGCCATATTATATTACATTGCATAATTGTATAAAGCATGTTCAAAATACTTGACCTAAATCAATGTTTTGTATGCGGGTGTAAGTACCCCAATTGATTCTTGTTGGTATTGCTAGTATCTAGAAAAATTAGGTGTACATACATACCGTCGTAAAGTAGAACTTGGTGCGGTGAAAGTAAAGTCGTGAAGTATTTTAGTTATAGGACATACTAATATAATATAGTTGAAGATAATGTTTTAGCTGCTTGACCGGTTATTTATTAGTTATAGTAAGAATTTATTTAAGTAATTGACTTTTATGGTGTACAAACAAGGAGGTATTGATCTCAGTTCCAATGTTATTTTAGTCGTATGAATCCATTTTTCTACTTAAATAGTGTTTTATCAATACTGAATCCACGATTTTGTATGAACATGTAAATATTGTAAATAAGATGACAGCAGGATTTTATGAAAGATGTAACAACTCCAAATAACTCTCATAATAAAATTCAATTTACTGATGTAATTATAATTTAACGAATGTATAATGAACACAATGTAAAAACTTCACAAAAGCGTCGCCAAGTATTGAAAATTGAAATAGTCTGTAAGCTCAATAACACCAAAAAGCTCTTGCAGGGTGTGTACGTGAACTATACACTAATGTTTAATGTAAAGTAAAATAACACATAGTTTTTTTATATTTGTACTGAATTTAAAAAAAAAGCAATTAAATGCAAATGCTAACAATATAATCTAAGTAATAGTATTAAGTAGTTAAGAAGGCCTTCGCCACACCATTCAAAGACTGACAATTCACTGCCATACCTATAGCTAGTCTTAATGAGTCAAAACGCAATTTCGGTTTTAAATAAAAAATAAATATAAAGATTTTCAAGCAGACATCGCACTTATTTTTGGTTTTTTTTAGAATTTACGGAATGACATACAATTACTATATACATACATATATATTTCCGTTTCTTGAACTAGGAACATAAAATTTGGTAACGTTAATTAACTTAAGGAGGTAATATTTTGATGAGTGACGTATCCATTTGAGTCCTGAAGATGATTAAACTCATTGCATGGATGTTGACCATCTTGATTATTATTCTTGTGTTGTGTATCAAAATGAGTAGAATCGATAGATCCAAGTCCACTATCATTTTTTTGTCTCTTGTGACGCCTACTGTGTTCATGGGAACTGTTTATACCATTAATCTTACTAGGTTCCATTTGAAAACCTGACTTGTGTATGTCATTGGCCACTGCGTGACCAGGAACATAGTTCATATTATCGACACCTCGTATTCCATTCTTTCCCATTATAATATTTACATGACTATCATCAAGAGGTTCTTCAACCGTAGACCTGCGGTCTGGCGAAGTGGAGTCTTCCCGCAAACCATACAACTCCTTCAAATCCGGAGAATAATTTATCTGCACCGTTATCGCTGCAGTGGGTTCATTCTTGGGTGATTCATTTTCCCCAGAGATTTCCGCCGTACTTTCTGTTCGCAAGTTTACAAAGTGGTAACCATTGTTCACTGCCACTACAGTTGGTTCACGGGCGGATGTCTCAACATTTTGGTACTGTGGCGCGCTTGAAGAAGGTGAAAGGGGACCAGATAGTGCAATTGGTTGGAGATACCCGGATTCATCTTCTGGAACATCTGGCACATTTTGATACCTGCGCTCTGGTGTTGGTCTTGCGCTACTGGGAACGAAGTCTGTACGTCCCATTTGTAACAAGTAATCTGTTTTTCCTGACATGTAGGCATGGTTAATACGCATATATTCTGCATTGAGATCAACATAATGATTGCGAAGCCCTTCTGACATCATATCTCCAATCCTGTCGACTAGTGCTGAAAACGACGGCCTTTCCGTTGGCTCTTGAGCCCAACACTCTAACATAATATCGTAGACACATGAAGGAGCAAGTGGAGGCTTTTCCATGCGGTATCCTTCACCAATGAGTTTGTAAAATCTCTCGTCTATCTCCATTCCTATAAATAAAACCATAAAAACGCATGAATTACTTAAATTATATGAATCAACTGCTGCATCGTTTCAAAGTAAACGCTGCAATTTTAGTACCTGTATACGGGGTTTTCCCGAGAGTGAACAGCTCCCAAAGTACGACCCCAAATGACCAACAGTCCGACTGAGTAGAGAAAAGTCCATAATAAATAGATTCTATGGCCATCCATTTTACTGGCAACAATGTTCCCTAAAATAATTTTCATGATTTAGAAAATTTGACTGTTAGAGGTGTATATATTAATTAGAATGTAATTAGATTAATGAAGATAAAATTTACAATGCTTACTTCACTTTTCTTCTTGTATTTATAGTCTTTGTACATTTCCTTGGCCAAACCAAAGTCGCAAATTTTTACAACATTATTTTCTGCAAGTAATATATTTCTCGCGGCTAAGTCTCCATGCAGAACCTGCAACATTCCCAAACATCATTTCAATAAGCGTTTGATATACCAAAGAAGCCGTTACTACAAAAATAATTTAACAATTTTTTTTTTGCATGCCTTTCTTTGGGCAAGATACTCCATCCCTCTGGATATTTGGAAAGCCCAACAAAGTAAATCTGTCGTCTTAATGGGTTGAACCTCCCGAGCCTGGTAATCCCCTCTATAGTGATCTTGCCATTGGGACCCACATGACGACCTCCTTTTGGTAGTACCATCAGTATTCATTGTTGTCCTTCCATTGGACAAATAACTTACCCCCGTACATACACTTTCTACCTGACTCTCAGGTACGTAGTGCTCAGTACTGTTGCGATTTGGAGTTAAGTACTCATCATTGTGCTGGCTTGCTAACTCTAAGGCTAGAGCCACAGAGGTCTGGGGATCATCGGGGTTTGGCTCCTTAAACTCTTCAAGAGTTCGATAACCATTGCTGGCTGGTTTTCTAGAATTGCCATCATCCGTGAAAGTCAATTGAGCGTAGTGAATCCTTTTCTCAGTAAGGTTTTGTAACAAAATGCATTACAAAATATGTGCGCATGCATGCAATAGCGCAGTGAATAGAAAAATTCATGCAATGAAATACCACGATAGATTTGCAAATATTCAAACCGTCATAAAATTCCGTTCATAAGCAAAATAGTATTGATAAATACATATAGCAGCCATGTTTCGTAGACAAAATAGTAGTTCAGGCGAAAGAAACACCAGAGTTTGCAATCCAATTTCCCAATCATTTCCCCATTCACCATATATAAAAAGCAAACAAAAGTGTCAGCCATTAGTTACGTATAAATAATTTAAGTATAATTAATGGATTGAGTTTGCAACTATAAAAACATGCTGATGTAGGCATCCTTTGCAATACTCATTAAAATAGTTATCGTTCAGTTTCATCCTTTGTGTTATTTAAGATACTCGTCACTCAAAACCATTAATGTTTTAATTTTTTAATTGTCACTAATGAATTGACTATCGGTTTTTCTAGTGGAATTAAATATGGTATATCAATTTAACGATAAGCCTGACTAGAATTTCTAAAGTTTCAGCGTGTTTTAATGTCGAGTTAATAAACTTGGTGTGCAAGGTTTTATAGTTACAAACAAAATACCAAACAACGAGCTTACGATGAAAGTGCTCTAATTAAAATAAATATTTAATTTAACTAATAAAAAGAAAAGTTACCGTGGTGCTTGAGATTGCTCACTGTTTCGATCAATGGGCCGGTCAATGTTTGGATCAATGATGCCTCTGGCTGGGTCCAATTGATTAATAAACGTTCGTTTGTTGCGATGCATGTAACTTAATATACTTCCATACTTGCAGTACTCAACAATAACAAATAGCTCCTCTGTTAGAAAAATTCGGAATGCATTATTATGAATCATAATAAACCAACTATTTATTTTAGCTCGTATATTTGCTTAGGTAACACCAACTCTCTTACTTTTCTTGGCAAGATTTGTTGTACATGCTCCAAGTAAATTGACGACATTAATATGCTTTCCTAAATGCACCATTATTTTTAGCTCTGACATAAGCGCTTTGAAATGACTTTCATCAGCATTTGGCTTGACCATCTTAACAGCAACCGTTGTCTTTGGTTCTGTAGGAAGGATTCCAAATGCATCTGCTTTAACCACTCGACCAAACGCTCCCGATCCCAATTGAATGCCTACAAATTATTTAAAGTAATTTTCAAAACGTGTGGAATGGATAGCATTGCAAATTGAATTTGCAGCGTAGAATATCATACCTAATTTTAGCCGATCTTTAGGAAACTCCCAAGAGTTATCGAACGGTAGGAGATATGCTTGATCTGCGACACTCATTTCTGGGTTAATATCACCTACGGCACCTTCATAAAAATCCTTTTGCGAAATTTCCTTTAAAAATCGGTTTAGTTCCTATAAAGTAGAAATTCAATTCAGTAATTTAAGTTCCATCCACATTTCATCCACATAGTAATTGCTTTTTGCTAATATTTTTACCCCTTGTTTGTATTTATATCGGGCAAGAAAACCTCCGACAACAATAACCACAAAGAATAGAGCAACAATTATGACCAAAGCTACGGGGGTGAATGTTCTGGTGCCTAGTGTTCAGATCATATTATTTGTTTCAAAAGTTATTCGTATATTTGAATGTTTCAAAGTTTCAGTTATCCCATATTGATACATACCTGTAACGCTAATATCAAGGTATGCAGACACTGTCCCATTTCGATTTGTTGCAGTGCATTTAAAACGCCCCTTTGCGTCCTCAGGGACATATTTTAAGGAAAGAACAGTATTTTCCTTTGACAACTCATATTTAAGGTCATTTGGCCAATCAGAAATTTCGTGGTCATCCTAAAATTGTTTATATTCATGGATTAGGGTAGTTAAAATAATATACTGTTGACGATTTTCGATAAGAGCCGTAATAAACTCTAATGAAAGGAAAAAAATATTTACCCAGGTCCACGAAATATTTGGCTTTGGACGTCCCCTAGCAATACAAATCAGATCCATGCTGTCGCCTAACTTTAAACTCACCTTTGAGTTTGTTAAGTTAGTTGCATTGACATCCAGTTCAGGCAACGCGACACCTGTTCAAAAAACAATGTTCCGTCCAGATTACATATTCACAAATCACGGAATTTCGTTTATATGTCAAGGTTTCTATGTTTAAAAAGGAATGAAATGGCAGTTTCAAAAGCTTACTGAGAACTTTCAAGTGCTTATAAGCCGTCACAGGATCTACACCCCCAGTTGAACATTTAAATGTTCCAGTATCTGATTGCTGAATGTTTTTTATCTCCAGAATTTTTCTCGTAGACCATGTCGTATTTTCTTGCATCAATATACCTAAACCATGAGTAATTAGTTCCGTAAATGTGGACAATAACGGATAATGACTTATATGGAATTTATGTTTCCAACTAAAATACAATGAAAAATAAGTATGTGGTTACTCGGTTACCTTCAGGAAATGGTTTTGATTCTTCGCCAAAAATTCGAAACCAGGTAAAGTTTCTGTTTTCATTGTTCATTTTGGAAAGGGCACAAGTTAGTTTTACGTCATCTCCTTCTACCACTTCATCCGGTTGCGTTATAATCGCCATGGCTTCGTTTCCTGGGAAGTCGGAATCTGTGTGAAAGTCGACACAACAGCAATTAAAATCTTATAAGAACGTGTACCTAGTTTTTTCTATGTGCATGAAAATTAATACAACTATATGTAATTATCGCGAAGGGCTTCAAAATTTCATTACCTACGACACGAATTTTCCTAGATTCGGAAGTCGAGTTGATAGTATTTTTTGCAGTGCATGTATAGACCCCATGTTGTGTTGGCGTAAATTCAATCACTGAAATGATATCATGATTTTTCTGTTCTCGACCAGTTTCGTTCACCTTTTGAAACACATTCAAGTTTATTAGAACAAGGTATTTACATTAAGTTCAGGAAAAACATATTCCAAAAAAATACCTGCACTTTTGATCCACAGCTTATTAAAGAGCTACATGTCTGCATAGTCCATGAGATACGTGCTCGAGGATTTGCTCTCACCGTACATTTCAGTGTGCACATGCTTCCAGTTTGACAGTTTACCTGAGGAGCTTTTGGTAGAATGCTGATTGTTGGAGGTACTGATTTGCATGAAAATAATAACAACGAGAATGAGAAATTTTATTCAAATTAAATTCAAAATTTTCATGCAAGCCCTTTCATATGGAAAAGTTTTTACCTGTGACATTCAGATACAGTTTTAATTCCTTTTTAATGTCACGTCCTGGAATCCACACTTGGAATGGGTAGTAGCCCATATCATCAAGTGTTGTGGTTAGAACTTCGAGACTGTATTCTCCGTCTTTGGAGGCATTGCCTCTCATGTATTTCCCCCCTCCCCAAGGTTTGCTTGCTGATAGAATTTGCTTACCACTAGGATTCCTCCATTCTACATCAAATTCAAGGGGGAAACTGGTAATATTGATTACCCATTTTGCATTTTCATGTTGCGTAACGCTAATGTTTTCAACTGCTGTTGCAACTTCCAAGTAGGTTTCATTATCATCTGAAAATTTTGCAACAAATAGTGTTTAAGCTAGGTTTCATTCATTTTCTAGTGAATAGTGATATTATGTAGTGGAATTAGAGTTTCGCAGCAATAGTTACAATTAGACATGAATGTATATGAGATATGTGCTTACCGTAAACCTTGACCTCAATGGATTTGCTTTTTTTAATCCCTGAAGTAGGTTTGATTGTACAAGTGTAATTTCCCGCATCCTCCTTTCTTGCATGTTTTACTGTTAGTTCTTTGAACCACGTCTTTCTACCAGATAGCGTCCATCCCTTTTTTTGACCATCGTTAAATTGTGCTCTTTCTGGATTCTATGCATGAAGACGAAATTATTAATTAGTGGAATAGTCTAGAAATGCTGTTCTTAATTGTTGTTGTTAAAGTCAAGAAGTTCGTTAAATGTTTAGAGTGATTTACAAGATCCATAGACGGGGGAGTTTCCAGTTCAAGAGTGAAGTACACATTCGAGCTTTGTTCCGTGTCACAGTGCACTACGAAGGTTCCACCTGTCGCAATTTTGCCTCTGTTGGAAACTGTGATTTTTGGGTGGTATACAATCACTCCGGGTGGCTTTGGATCTATAAAAACGTGCATAGCCGTCATATTATCAGTATTTAAGAAATAAAAGGAAGGAGTTTCGAAGCAACAAAGGACGAAAGAAAACTCACGATAGATTAGATAATACTTAGATAAATTTCATATCACATACATAAGATAGGAACACATAGGAAATGGCATAATATATACATACATAGAACATGGTAAGTCATGTATGATAAGACAATATAGCGCATAAAATTAATGCAACATATTGATCACATTACGGTTAAATGACTAAAACCAAATTTAAACATGAAATTCTATACGCTCAAGACAAGGAGAAATTTTTTCAATAGCACAACCAGACATTTAAAGATGAAAGAGAAATGAAGTAGAAAGCCACGATTACAAAAATTATAACATTCAAGTTGAACTATTCACTGTAAGTCGCAACTTAGGAATTGAAAATTAAAATATGAAATATGGATGCACAGTATCAGTATACTCTGGACAAACAGTATATCTAACAAATAAAGTTCAGAGTTAGAAGAACAAGAGAATATTTAAAATGCTGGTGTACCAATAGTGTGTACGATGAACTCAG
>JAQIXW010000700.1:0-25886 GCA_034700685.1 Willowsia buskii
ACTGTAAAAATGTAAGTAGACAAAAATAAAAAAACATATAATATATGTATATTTGCGTATGTGTTTTCAAAATTATATGTTATGAGGAAGTATATGTTTTGAGGACAAGATCATTCGTACGCGATGTTTTTAATACATGTATGTATTATACTATACGTATTCAGCCCTAACCCATAAATAAAGTAAACATGCAGATAAGGAACATTTTAATTTTGCCTTAGTGATGCATTTCATTTACAAATAAATGTCTTTTATGACCAATTCATAATATTTGGGTACTTATGTGGCATACAGTGTCGTAATCTAGCTTTTTTTTGTGTGTTAATTATATAAATGCATCGGCTGTATAAATTATGCAGGGTTCAAAATAATCTCTTTTATTTGTTATTACTGCCGTCACCAGTAATTTATACTTAATATTATTTAGACCAAGTTTGTTTTATCTGTATATTCTATAAATGATTGAATTCAAGCAATACAGTTATTGAACTAAAATGCATAACACCCTTTGCATTCTTTAGACGTCATAGACACTCTGACGCAGAATTTCTGAGAATTCATAGAAAGGAAAGTTTTCATTTCTTATTTCAGATAGCTCTACAACGGTACTGAGAGCATTATATCCTATTCATTGGAGTGTACAAAATAATCAAAGCAGAGTAAACCAAAATATACGCATTAGACATAGAGACTCATATAGTGTGACGTTTTTCTCTTGCTTGAATGCAGTCCCTTGTGCATATCCAAGCATCGCACAATATATGTATTATTGAATATACTTTACGGCTAAAGACGAAACCCAGAGAGACTCAAAATGCTTGTCTTCTGAATAAAACAAACGTCATAAACAAAGTAATCCTGTAGCTATAAAGAATCCCTGTTTTGCCTCTTTGACGTCATTTCATTTACAAATAAATGCCCTTTATACACACTTCATAATATTTGGCTACCCATGTGCTATGCAGTATCGTATTCTTGTCTTCTCTTTTGTGCTATACAGCAGCAAAAACAAAAGAGTCAATCTTTCTTTAAAATGCATAAGATAGGCAGTGTGCATTATATTAGGTTCAAAATAATCTTTTTTATTTGTTATTACTGACGTCATCAAAAGTTAATACTCAGTAATATTTAGGCCAAGTTATGTTTATGTATTATATATTGTATAGTTGAATGAGTTCAAGCAATACAGTTATTGAAATAAAATGCATAAAACCCTTTAATTTTCGAAATGTCATAGACTTTCTGACTCAGGATTTCAGAGAATTTAAAGAAAAAAGTTTTCATTCATATTTCAGAGAGATCTACAACAGTGCTGACCATTGAACCCCATTCATTACGGTGAACAAAATAATCAACGCAGACTAAACCAAAATATACACTATATGTATAGTGACTCATATTAGTGTGACGCTTTTCTCTTGCTTAAAACAGTACACAGTACTGTATGTACCTTTTGTCATCCTCATTTGTTTTCTCACTTATCAATGCCACCATATTATGCTAGTGGAATGCTTACAGACTCTAAGAAAGTTGAATTGATACCAGTCTCATCTTCATATTCAACTTATTCTCACTTCTGATGCTGACCTTCCAACACTCGCTCCTTCCTTAAGGCTTGAATTAACTTGAATTGATTTAATCTAACTTGATCAACTTGATTAAGTATTTTTCACCCAACATTTTAAGTGTGCTATTAAGGTAATACCATAGCTTATAAAAATAATTGATTTTGAATAAATTGAATTGAAAATTGAATAATAAATTTTGAGATCAATACTAACAGTATTTATTTCTCTAAGATTTCAGAAGATACGAAATGGCATACAACGCACTAGTTCGGGAATACTCAGCCCACTCCTTGGAAATCCGTGGTTACTGGCTAATAGCTGATTTCAAGCAAATCCCTGCCGACTGGAAAATTCGCTACAACTGTAAAGTGATTGACCGAAAAACGACAAATGCTTCGGACCTCTGCTGCTCCTCGAAAAATCCAATTCAGATCTACAAACCTTCCAAAAACCTTTTTCCCGTGGAGGTGTGTACGACGAAAGGAAAATCAATTATTGTCCTTGTCTCACCAACGGACACAATCAAGCTTTTGAAATTCAAAATCTATCAACTGAACCAAAGCTATATTCCAAAAGATCATAGCATTAAATTCAAACCCAAGTGGTATGAAGACTACTGTAATGATGGACATACTTTAAGTGCTTTGGGAATCAACAGTGCATCCAAAGTTTTTCTTAAGAACTCCAATTTGTTTGCTTCTAATCCCACCTACCAACAACCAGACATGAATTCAACCTATACTCCCCAAAGTTTCGAAAATATAAGTACTCCAGACTGGGCAAAATATGCAGCAGGATTGAACATTGTTGGAAGATGTTCCAACCAGTTTTGCGACACAAACGATATCAAATTTGCTTTGGATGTTGTAGCAAGACCAGTTCGATATGGAGATGTTGTGATGAATTTTGCACGTTCTCAGAACCCCCTAAATTGTTCAATATGTTGTGTAAATCCGTTGTGGATTTCTGGCGGAGGTAGTCAATTTAAAATTGTTCCTAAACGGTTAGTTCTTTCTGAAGCGAGAGCTACTATTTCGTATAGAAAAAGTGGGGAAAATGTAGCTCACCAGGAGTTTTTCAAGCATAAGGTCGGGGACGGCAAATTTAGAACCGTTTTTGAAACAAGCGGGGGTCAGTTGGATGTTCTGGAAATCAAAGTGGTTGAGCCATGGAATTCACCATTTTCCTGTGTAAAATGCGACACCATGATTGGCCGTAAAATGTTTGAAAAACGACTGAAATGTGGTCACGTTTACCATAACTGGTGTATTAAGTCCTACAAGTCTAAGTCTTGTGAAGTGTGTTATCCAAAATCATAAAAAAGTAAGTTTAGCTAAATGAGGTTGCAGTGTAGCGTAAATTGAGAGAAAAAATTTTGAGAAAGTGTTCTTGTTGTCATTTTTACAAACAAGTGATTCAAAATGTAAGGTATAAGTGTAGGCTTAAATATTTCAGTTAAGTTTAGTCATGTTTTCAGTCAAATAAATTTAATCTAGTTAATTCGCTCTTGTTAAAGCTAAATAACATTTGAAATATTTTTAGTTTCTGAAACTTAAATTCTTGCAAGGGGTACTAAAAATAACTAATCATACCAATATTTATCATATTCAGTAATGTGTAGTATTATAAGTAAAGTTTCACGTAATGTACCAATATTTGTTTAATTCCAATTTATATTTATAGCAATAGTGGTTGTTTAAACTTTCTGTCTTTATAAAAATTATGTAAAATAAATGTCAGGAAAATATTCTTCTGTGCATTCATGCTTTTGAGCTGTTATTATGACTCATTTTAATTCAGCAATTTCATGCATGAAATAAAAACAGTAATAAAATTCTTTAAGACCTTATTAAATAATCCAAAATGCAAAATCATGTGACTTGAATCATTATCATTACATTTGGCACATGTTGTCAGGCTTGTCTCAATATGCCCCTTGGAAAATTTTACTTTCGCAATATGTCCTCTGCTGCAAACAATTTGAGCTAAGACTTGAAAATCAATCAATTATGAGATAACCATAATTTTTTTAAATTTTCATGCTTAGGCTATTGGCTTTTAGATATGTTTTTAAACAAACACTTAGAAGCACCGCACCTGTCAATCCCATCCTATGAATATTCCTCAGCACAATCATATCCATAAACTTAATTGCCTTGGTTGGCTTTTGTGCGTAAACACCTCACCACCTATGACACGTTTCCCATTAAACATAAAATTGTTTCTATTAAGGCTCAGTCAATGTCTTCCCAAAATTTATCGCACCCATCTCCTTCAGCTCTTTTTTTATCGTGGTTAAATTTGTTAAACTGTTGTTACGTCACCATTCTAAGGTTTTCTACAAAAGCTATACAATATTTGCTGAATATGCGCAAAAAAATAAAGAAAACTAGAGATTTTAAAATAATGGATTCAACTGGTTTCCAACAGAAAATTATGACATGACCTGTGCCAAATTATTGTAAATGACAATATATGAGGTTTCAAAATCCTTTGCAGATATCGTCAAACTCATGAAAATGGTGGAATTTCATGCAAACCATCAAAAGCGGAAAGTTATAATTTTGACCTGGTCAATGTAGATTTTAACGATGATAACATTTTCTTATATATTCGCTGTTTCCTCAAACTATAAATTTATTGTTGTTGTAGTATTACCCGTAGTATTACAAAATTGATTTATAAAAACCAAAAACAGCATCTTCATTCATCATTTTAATTTGATTGAAATTTTATAACTATACAAACACAAGATATGGTCTCAATGTCCATTTTTGCCTAATTTCAAGTTGTGTGCATCTATAAAAATGTGCGTAAATTGGAACGAGAAGGCATTGTATTGTTACGTATTTTGGATGGATAATCTATTAGGATGAATTTTTAAAAGTATTATTGTGAATATTTATTAAAGCATTCAGTAACTACACATTGAAGTATTAGCACATCAACCATTTGAGTCGGCACATATTACGTATATCTATGTTTGTTTAGGCAGTAATACTTTTCCATACATTTTCTAAAGGCGACTGAACGACTAAAGGATAAAACAAGTTAGCAAGTTAGTGAACACACGATATGCATTGTCGGATATTCTTTATGGCTAAAGAGGAAACCCAGAAAGAGTGCCTGAAAATGCTTGTGTTCAGTTTAAGACAGACGTCATAAACAAAGTAAACATGTAGATAAGGAGCTACCCTTCGTCTCTTTGACGTCACTTGATCCACAAATAAATGCTGTTAAGAAAAATTAGAATATTTGGGTACCTATTTGGTATTCAGTGTCGTATTCTAGTGGCCTTGCATGAACAAAAGAGCCAAAATTGTAGAGCTTTATTATAATATGTAAATTCTATATACATTTTACAGAGTTTAAAATAATCTCTATTACTTTCGTCATCAGTAATTTAGTCTCAGTTTTATCTCGGCTAGCTTATGTATTAAATGTATTTTTTTAGTTGATTTAGTCAAAGAAAACACTTATTGAAGCAAAGATGAGTCATAAGCTTATCTAGGAATGCATTGAAGTATCTCCTTAAAAATACATGAAGCAGAATACTCAAGAGTAAAAGAAAAACAAGTACAAAAATCCCTTTACATTGTTTAAATGTCATACGCGTTCACACTCAGACCTTCTGAGAATTTGGGGAAAGAAAGGCAAGTTTTGATTCATATTTCAGATGAATCTACAACAGCACTGTGATCATTAAATATTATTCGTTATCATTATTTTAAACACAATATTCAAAGCAGAAGAAACCAGAATATCCACATTCGTCATAGTGACTCATTTAGAGTGACGTTTTTCTCTTGCTTGAATACAGTAGCCTGTATGTAACATTTCCCCATCCCAAATATTTCTCGTTCTCCTTTATCTGTATTATCGTATTACGATATTGCAACGCATTCGAGAGACTTGATACTGGTCTCATCTTCACCTTGGACTCATTACCACTTTGGAAGCTGCCCTTGAAACATCATCATCTTTCACTTAAAAGCCCAATTCTTAAAACTATATAATTAAAAATATTTTTCATCCAACATTTTGAGTGTGATTTTAAGGTAATGTTAAAGCTAATATAGTCATAATTAAATATTTTCTTTTAAAATCCGGTTTTATGTAAACTTTACTAATTTGAAATGATCATAGGGATATATTCAAGTTTCCATATTTTAAAAATTATTATTACAAATATTTACCGTTTTTAATTTCAGAACAGACGAAATGACGTACAACGCACTAATTCGGGAATACTCCGCCCGTTCCTTGGAAATCCTTCAACGTGTACTAATCGCTGATTTCAAGGACATCCCTGCCGACTGGAAAATCCGCTACAACTGTAAAGAAGTTAACCGAAACACCACCAATATTTCGGACCTCTGCTGCTCCTTCAAAAATCCACTTCAAATCTACAAGCCATTCCAAAACTGCTTTCCTGTCCAGATACGTACTACCGACGGGAAATCAATTGAAATACTTGTCTCACCAACGGACACAATCAAGGTTTTGAAACTCAAAATCTTCCAACTGGACCAAGATTATATTCCGATTTATCAAAAGCTCACTTTAGAACGAGGGGGTCAGCAAATCTCCCTTAAAAAGTGGCAGACTATGGATTTTTTAGGGATCAACAGTGGGTCCAAATTTATTTTGGAAAATGATGCACCCAAGCTCCACAACCACGCTGTCGCTAACCCCAGACAGCCAAAACCGGACATGGAATCAACCCATACTCCGCAAAGTTTCAATAACAACAGCACTCCCGAATGGGCAAAATATGCAGCAGGACTGAACATTACTGGAAGATGTTCTAACCAGTTTTGTGACACAAACGATGTCAAGTTAGCTTTGGATGTTGTAGCAAGACCAGTTCGATATGGAGATGTTGTGATCAATTTTGCGAGTTCTCAGAATCCCCTAAATTGTTCAACATGCTGTATAAATCCATCCTTAATTTCTGTCAGTAATGGAGATGGTCAATTTAAAATTGTTCCAAAACGTGTCGTTCTTAAAGAGGCGAGGGCTACTATTTCATATAGAAAAAGTGGAGAAAATGTAGCTCACCAGGAGTTTTTCAAGCATAAGGTCGAGAAAGGCAAATTTAGTACTGTTTTTAGTACTGTTTTTGAAACAAGTGGTGGTCAGTTGGATGTTTTGGAAATCAAAGCGGTTGAGCCATGGAATTCGCCATTTTCCTGTGTCAAGTGTGACACAATGATAGGGCGTAAATTTTATGAAAATCAGTTGGAGTGTGGTCACGTTTACCATAGCTGGTGTCACAAGGCTGCCGCCTTATGCGCAGCGTGTAATCCAAATCTGCCAAATTACTAAATTTTACAACTACAGCAGGCAGAGTAAATACGATGTAAAGCAAAAATAGAAAATAGTTGTTGGGTAGATTTGTTTTTTGTATATACGCAAAATCTTTTATTAAATATAAGATTAATATTTATGTTTAATTTGATTCCTTTTTGTCCATTTCATAGGTTGTTAATTACATCTTATTAAAGATAAGTTACCTCTTAAAATATTGTCAATGTTAAGTCTTGTGTTTGAAAATAGTGAGAAATTTCGATATTTTATTATATTTAGTAATTTAGTAATGTGTAGTATTATGACCACAATTAATAATAATAATTAACATTGGTTAAGAATGCAAAAATGGTTGAATAAATATTTAATTAATGTTTTTAGCGAATTATGCAGTCTTAAATGCAAATAATTAGAAAAGTCTTTCGAAAACACTTAAAAGCACCGCACCTGTCAATCCCATCCCATAAATTTTCCACAGCACAATTACATCCATCAATTTAATTGCCTTTGTTGGCTTCCGTGTAAACCTCTCACCACACCTCAGACATATTTCTCTCGACACATAAAACTGCTTCCATTCACTTTCTTTCAAAGTTTTCTTCACTTTATCAAAATCCTTCACACCCATCTCCTTCAACTCCTTTTTGATTGTGTTTAAATTCGCCAAACTATTTTTCTCGTCTAAAGTGGTCTCCCACCTTGTATACAATCCGCTTTCGAAAAGACATCCAAGTCCAAATTTGAATATTGGCGAAAAGTAATTCTTTGTAATAATCCATGGCAACACTGATAGAAAGTTTGATACTTTAATTACAGGTGAGACAAATTTTGATGGTAGCAATATCCGAGCAATGTCTCTCTGCATTCTTGCATGTTTTATGGGTTCTAAGACAGCCAATGTTTTAGGAAATGATGAAATTTCAGATTCCGCAATAGATATGTTTACAAGTGGATTATTTTGTAAAATTAATCCTTCCGAAAATTTTCTCAGGCCGGTCAGCCACCTTGGAATAAATTTAGTGGCTATGATCAATTTCACATAATATTCAAAATTCTTGGTCATTCTGTTTCTACGCCTCTTTCTTCCACTAAAAGATGTATCATTTAGATGAGCTATTAAAGCGCTTGATGAAATTTTCATGTCTGGAATTGATTCCGAAAACGTGAAAATTTGCATTTCCGAATTTGCCAGCTCTATTAACGTTTTAGGATAGCTGGGAATTGGATATGTGGTCAATGTTGATATAATTCGCCCTTTATATGACTGATTTACCACAGTACACATTGCTGCTGCCCATATCAGCTTATTTCCTTTATGTAGTTTGTTTGTTAACCAATATTTAAAATTTTTTATACCCATTTTGTAATATTTCCTTTTAAATAGGTTTGTCCATATTTTCGGTTTTGAACTTTTATATGAAATTAGTATCACTGACATAATGACAGAAACTCGTCTTAAGGAATACAGACTTAAAAGTAGCATCCATATGAAAATATCAAAAGGTCCTGTGAAAGCTTTTCCATTTCCTTCTTGTCCATCTTTCAAAACGACAAAGCCCCACTCCTCAAATACAAATGCGTGTTCTAAAATTTCTCTAGAATTTTGTTTCACTTCAGTTTCTAGTAACTTTTGAGACATTCGGTGTCTCCTTGAAATATAGGAAATATTTCCGGGAAGGTTTACTGCGGCTGCATAAGTGAAGTTCCAATGAATGCTAAGTTCATAAATTACACATTGCTCTAGTCTTGGTGGTCTACTATGAGAAGTAGTTTTGCGGTCACAGTAAAGTTTCTTTTTCGAAATTTCATTCTTTCTGAGATCAGTTTCCACAAGAGCACCAGCCAAATTTATATTTGAAATAACGGGAAATATCCCAGTGTTCCAAATCGCTAGATCCAAAATATGGTTTGGCAAATATTGATGGTTATTCTCACAAAATACACAAATGCGACCAAGATCGGAATATTCATAAATGTAGAAAAATTTTGCAACAGTATAGAAGCTGTTTTTAACAATTTTCTGAAACCTGGATTCTGAAGGGATGTTATTTGGCACAATAAATAGGACAAAGGTTGGATGTACATATTGGCTCTTCTTCAAAATAACTTTTTGCTTTGGAATGAACAAATAAATATGAGCTGAACAGGGAATATATTTGTGTTGGAAATGGGTGCCGTGAAATAAAGGTTTTACAATTTTTTGAGACCTTCCCAAAATATTTTCCACAGAATACACGACAGATTGAAAAGTCTCCATATAATATTTATTGTTAGTGTGCAAGTTCACTATTTGTTGGAATGTTGGGTATTGCTCATGACTCAGGAATATATTCAGATGACAAATTCTTACAGAATTCAAAAATTTTGCTGCCGTACCACTAAATTTATTTTGTTCGGGTGATGCTTCAAATAGCAAGATAAAAAGAAACAATATCTCTGAGCACGTCAGAAAACTTCTTAAAGAACTTATATATCCCATTCTAATATTTTTGGATTTTACAGACTGAAAATAAGTATTAGGAATTACATTTTATAGCGGTTGCTATCCAAATATCACTCGTAACACTGACAAGAATTCAATTGTTAATATTTTTAATAGGCTACGCTAACATGTAAACACTCAGCGCAAAGTGTGCTCTTTTGTCACGTGTATTCAACTCCGTTTCATTAGTTTTAAGAGGAGAATAATTATTTAGTATTTTTATGGCCCATTATCAGCATAACCCTCTTAAACTAATAGTAAGAATACTCAAGGATGGGGAAAAACATTAATGAACTTCTAAAGGGTTCGGGCTGAATACATATAGTAAACAACATATATGTATCAAAAACATCGCGTACAAATGATCCTGTCCTCAAAACATATACTTCCTCAAAACATATAATTTTGAAAACACATACGCAAATATACATATATTATATGCTTTTTATTTTTGTCTAATTTCATTTTTACAGTGACAATTTTTATCAATTTTAGTATAAAGTTCTCGAGTTTACATTGTCACATTCAAAATGTATCTGTTAGTGTTAGATAACTATTCAAAGCGTCAGTACTATACAATACTTCAATATATATTCATTCCTGAAAACGCTATTAAATCTAAAATACGCATGCTACTCAATACTAATGTCATGTATTCTTCTAACTTGCATATATTGTCTAAAGTTGCGGACATAAATAGGAAGACCCTTAATGTAATCAAGTCTATCAGAAAGGACCATATTTGGTAACCAGATACTTGACATTTTCATGTACTTTTTATATATTGGTGACTTACTAGGATAGCTTATTTTTTAGACTAGTTGTCTACTAACTCTGTCCTGCTCCTTTTGTATGGTACGAATGAACTTCCAAAACGTTGGATGATGACATGAAGCTAACCTTTTTAACATATTGCTCCAGCCTTCGACTAGATTATTTGTTTTGGACTTATCCTTAAGCACTCTATTTCTCACGTTCCAGAACTTAATTGAATACTTTGGTGGTACATATTGTGATCCTATATAATTTAATTAGTTAAAAATATTCAACAAACAGCTGGTCCATCAAATGCACTGACAAATTCACGAAATATTCTTCCTAATTCATGTCGCCGCTGCTGAAACTTATGTGTTTTATGCGTATATGTTTTGAGGAAATATAGGTTATGAAAATTATAGCTTTTGACCAATAGGTTTTTGCGTACCGATGTTTTGAGGATATAGCTTTTCAGGGCAAATCCTTCTAAAGGGTTATACTATACATATATTTTCCATGGAAGAACTTTTTGTAACTTAATAAATTCACTTTATATCTAATCAAATGTCTAGTTAATGTTTTATATGCGTGTGAAAATTAAATGAAGAGAAAGAAATTAGGCATGTTGGGGATTTCGTCACAATATTTTTAATGCACTTAAAAATCCTTTTTGACAACTATATTCTCACAGAACTATGTCTAGCTCTTTAAAAAAGCACTCTTTTTACAGTCACCATTCACGCCGTGTATGTGTACAGCCCACTTTCAAATAGACAGGCAGCCCAAAACTAAAGAGAGAAAAATAAATTTTATTATCAGTGGAGAATACAGAGCAAAGAAACCTAAAATGGTAGTAGCCTACAAATTTTTAAATTTGCCGCCTACCAAAAAAAACTCGACTCTCATTTTCAATGGCGGAGCATTTGAATGACAGGTAATAAAATTTGGTACGCGGCAAATTCAAAATCTTGCAGGTCCCTATCACTTTAAGCTTCTTTGGTCTGTAATGGTATGAAAAAGTGTTACTATTAATTACAGGTGAGTTACAGGTAATTAGTTTTAATCTAATGGATCATACATCTGTTAATTTTTTATGCATATATTCTAAATGCTAACCTCATTTCTCTCATTTTCTCGTTTCTACATCAATTAGCATTTTCCGATTTTCAGCAAGTTTACGCAAACTAATTGGACAACCCAAAAAAATAATACTTTTTTTGCACTCGTGAAAAAAATAAAGTAGATAATTTTTCTGAACTGATAGCTTTTTTTTTATAAAATAGTTTATTGATGATTCGGAATTTGCTCTGAATGATATAGACCTCTATGAGTATACTGCCTTGGAGGAGCTTGCTGCTGTTCTGGGGTGCTCCCTCCTCCTCCCACACTCCGACTTCCGGTTTGGGGCGCCGCCGCATAATTTGGATGTTGTGGCATCGTATAATATCCTGCTCTTTTCGATTGTTGAGTAATCGGTCGATAAGGTGTTTGCGAGGCAGCAGGTTGCTCAGGCACCTGCAGGTCTTGCTGCTGAGGAGTCTGATTTTTATAGCTGGGATGTTGCGGCATTGTGTAAAATCCTGGCGGTCCACTAGATCCTGATTGCTGGCCGGGCGGTCCAGATTGCTGCATTCCGGGACCGGGATCTTGATATTGGGGTGCAGGTGCGGGATATCCACTAGGGCCTGGATTTTGAACAGGGTTTCCACTTTGTTGAAATCCAGCCGGCGTTTGCTGGTATGAAGGTCGAGCTTGCTGGAAGGTGGGACCTGGTTGTTGATAAGCGGGAGGGCTCTGCTGTTGATATTGAGGTCCTGGCTGGATATAAGTGGGAGGTGCTTGTTGCTGATAAACTGGAGGACCTTGTTGCTGATAAGGTGGCCCTCCCATTTGCTGCATGGGTGGTCCAGCTTGATGAATAGAGTGCCTGGATTGTGATATGTGGGGTCCTGAATGATGCATGGGGGGTCCACTCTGTTGGTACATGGGCGCCCCATTTTGGGGCATCTGGGGTGCCCCTGAATTTTGCATAGGTTGAGGTGCACTCTGCTGCATAGGTGGTCCCCCAGGATTTTGCATAGGAGGCCCCCCATTTTGGAGGGGCACTCCCCCCGATTGGGGCAACGGTTGTTCCTCCTGCATTTCAGAATCTTGAGATCTGTGACTTCCGCCATGGTGACGAGATGACGATTTATGTTCATGGTTGGAGGAGCCATGCTGATGGGAACTGGAGCCATGTTGACTTCTTCCCCCTCCATGGCGACCTTGATGATTCCAAGATTCCGAGTCTTGTGACCCTTGCCTCCAACTGTGGTGATGGGAATTGGATTTACTGACCCCTTTTAAATATGGACCACCATTAGAATCCGGGTAGGATCTTTGGAAGGATTTCTCGAACGCGGGCCATTTCGAACTTTTTGTTGAATTATTATCCGAACCTCTACCACCCCCACTTTTTCGGGTAATTGCAGAATTCTTCACTTCTTTGTAGGACACCTTATTTGTCGTGTAATTTCGATAAGATGCAGAACCTCCTTGACCCATCGGGAAATTAAATTGGTTCGGTGAGTTCTCTCTAAGTTTCCCACTTTTTATGGCGAATTTTGACCGCTTGTTTGTCGAGTTCGAAAATGTTTGACTGGTGGAGTTTTGCCATGATTTTTTCGATAATTTTGGAGTGCCTTCTGGAGGGGCACTGCCATCGTCTGTGTTGGAATTTGAATTTGCATTGGCTTCCCGCGTTTTTGACGCAGCCGCCTTTCTAATTAAGTCGGAAAGCTCATCTCTGTTTATTGAGGAAAGTTTCGATTTTTTGGAAGATTTCTTCTCCGAATGCCGGTTTGAATTCGGTTTCACAATTGGCGGAGGCTCATCATCAGATGGAGGGTGATCGTCTAATTGGAGTAGTTCCTTTTTCTTCGATTTTAAACTGGAACCTCCAAAAGAGGCTGTTTTTGTGGAGGGTTTGATAATCCCTCCAATTGGTGGAGGTTCATCGTCCCTGAGGTCATCATCAAGGAGGCTGTCTCGATTCCTGAACACGGATTTTGGAGTAGTGAAATATTTCTGGTGCACTGATCTCGAATAAGAGTAGGATTTTTTGGTGCTCGATTTGGAGGTCCCGTTGTCTCTATCCTTTCGTCCGAATAGTTTTGTGCTGTTATATTTTTTGGAGAAGAACTCACTCCCTTTTTTGGAGGACTTCTTTTTCGACGCCGGGCGACCTGTCGTGGTCCCAGGTGAGTCTTCAGAGGAACCTGAGTAGTATTCATATTCGACGGAGGAGGATTGAGGATCTGTGATTGAGGAGGATTTACTACTCTTTTTCGATTTTTCGGAGGTGCTGGCACTCGGCAAGATGAAGATCACTTGGAGGAGGAGTAGTGCTCCGAAAAGGGTTAACTTGAATGGAGCAAACATTTTTTTACAGATTTATTTTTGAAGATATTCATAGGTAATTAGCCAAAGGATGTACTGTCTATTTTACAGGTTGAGATATACATGGTGGTATGGTAAATGTGATATGAACAGTTAAATATCAGAAGAAAACAAGTGAGATGAGCAGTTAGTTGTTAGTATTTACCAGCTGAAGATATGGTGAACAAGAACACAATGAAAATCATTCAGTGAGTTTTACTGCTAGACTGATGACGAATTATCGTCAATCGTATGGCTTGTGTGTTTATTATCGTAAATTCCGTCTATTGTCGTAGTTTACGGAGATAAATAAAATGTGGGAGATTAGGAGGTGAACAATTGATAGTTAATGATGGTTTAGGAAGAAACAAAAAGTGGAATCACAATCGGAAGAAATGTGGTTGAACTGTTGACAATAATTTTAGGAGCTTTAAAAAATGTGTGTAAAAATTAATACAGAAAAATTTAGGTACAGAGTTGGAAAGTTTAAAACAAATATTTTGAGGAAGGTTTCAAATTTTCCGCGAAACCAACAAATCGCCTTGTTCTCTATGGCTCATTGCTCATGAAGTGAGAGTTGGATATTTGGGTTGGCGGGAAATTTCAAAACTTGGGAATAATAATTAATTAAGTTACTTAAACTCTATAGTAAGAAGTAAGGTTTGAAATTTTTTAACACAAATGAAACAGTACTGTACTTTAAGTGGTGGGACTTGTACATTGGTGTGCCTTATCGAAGAATACGGAGTCGATTGGTTGTGGACAAGCGGAAATAGCAGTAGTGCACAACGGGTTTGCAGTAGGAGTTGGTTCAACGCAACAACATTTAGCTACAGATAAGCTGGCTGGATCAAATAGATAACAGCAAGGGACAAATTGTGCTGTTGTTGCGGTCTGAGGAAGATTCACAATGTTGGTAATGCTCAAGCCAATCGAGGTCAAGCAGCTAGCTAGGCCAGTAGTGGTAGTGCCACATTGACAGCTGGGTGTACAAATCTGTGAAGTGGGGTAGAATGATATTTTTACAAACAAATTCAAATTATATTTTAATTTCTTTAACTGTAAATTTAAAGAAATGTTTGCAGAGTTGACTTACACCAAAGGAGAATTTGCACATGTTGGATAAAAGTAGTGCAGCAAGGAAAATTTGCGGGAAAATCATTTTATTCTAAACTTTTATGAGTGAAAATATGTTTAAAACAAATAAACTTTATATTTTTGATTCCTTTAAATTTTGTAAAGACGAGATCTCACTGCGCTCTTCTAGCTTGAGGAAAAATGAAGGAATAAATGAGTGAAGTAAATAAATACATGAAATTCATGAAAGTATGTTCATATGTATGTATTTTTCCTCGACCTGTTTTTCCATAAGGTATTTAAAATATCGGGAATAAATAGAAATCCTTTTTGTATTGTCGTCTACGTGAGAACACGAAATATTCTCCAAAAAGGGCACTATTTCTAATAGCTTTAAAAAGAATCAGTGTTCAATATTTAGTATAAAAGAAAAAGGGTAAATACTTGCCCACAGCTTACTACTACTGCATATATCAGATAAGCTCTCATGTCTTAAGGGTAATCCTGAGAAAGCTCCTTAACAGAATAGGTATTTCTTTAATGTGTTTTTGTATGCCTCTACTCTCTACTGTATATTTGGGGATTTAATTTAGAGTAGGTACTACTCATTTTAAATGGTCAACAGGTTTTATTAGAATGAGAGGGATGTGTGACATCCTACATATAATAGATTATGACGGCTTAATTCATGTAAACAAAATCAGAATGAAAAACCAGAATTTTTTTTACTATCCCATTTTGTAAAGCATATCAAATTAAAGTGTAAACACAAATTGTACAACTCTTAAGCTACTTATGTGCAAAGTAGATCTACAGCTAGCACTGATTCCAAGACTCATGTCACTATTTGGCAATCTACAACATTTTTTAATTGTATTTTAAAAACTAAATCAAATAAATTAAGCTTGATTTATACAGCCAGCTTTTTAAAGCAGGTTTCAGTAGAGAACGCTCCAATTTTACCTGAGTATAATTTTTGTGAGTTCTTATTTCAATGCTAACAGCATTCATATTATTCGAGCAGAGGTCTTTGAAGCAAAATTCCACAAATTCACTTCCTTTAAGATGATATACAAGCAGCATGACTATTAATATCTACCTATATATGCATTTGTAAATGACAGCGACGCTTCCCATAAAATATTATCCGTTGGTTCGTTTTAATACCTTTCATACGTTTGGAATGCGTGCATTTAATACAGAGTGAATTTAAACTTATATGGGGCCGTACACAAAGGACGACCCAATTGCCAATTGCCAGTCAGTCAGGCTGGCTATCCATTCAATAGTTTTTTGTCGAAACGAAAGAGGAGTAAAGCTGGTCTTTATGTGTGAATGGACCTTTGCATGACTCAGCATCCGATTTGCATTTTTTATCGTTTTCCTTCTTATCCATACCGAAGTGAATGCACACAGATGGGTGCATTAAAAACGCATTTTCTCGTTCTCACCTGTCATCTATCTTTCGTTTTGCTTGACAACAAACAACAACAAAATTAAATGCACTTCATTCATTTCAGTCGGCGGAATAAAACCAAGCGGATAGGCTGAAGATAGGAAATCGTTTTAAAGTTTTTTAATTATTTTTTAAAGTTTTGATTAGTGAATTTGAGGTGATGGCTCCTCAACGAAGAGCCAGATCAGTAGTTGTGAAGACTGGTGGGAGGGGAGGAGATGGACCGGATTCTGATTTGATTCAGGAACATAAGCGGTTACAGGAGAAGTACCGGACGCTGCAGAAGAAATGGAAGAGGGATAAAAGGAAAAGGGAGGAACTGCAAGAGCAATTCAACTCCCGACTGGAGGCGCTGGAGGGCCTAGTTCGGAGGATGACGGAGACTGGAGCGAGCGCAGTACTGAAAGAAGAATCCGGTGATGACGAAACTGAAGAGGTGGATGTGGTCGGGGTTGACGACCCTCAAGAAAGTGAGGAAAAGGACGACGGAGAAGATTTCGAGGAGGTAGAGGTTGCGACATCCAGTGTAAACGAGATGGAGGAGGCGATATCCAGCGAAGAGGAGAGGGAGGAGGCGATATTCAGCGAAGAGGAGAGGGAGGAGGAGATATCCAGCGAAGAGGAGATGGATGAGGCGATATCAAGCGAAGATGAGAGGGAGGAGGCGATATCCAGCGAAGATGACAGGGAGGAGGCGATATCCAGCGAAGAGGAGATGGATGAGGCGATATCAAGCGAAGATGAGAGGGAGGAGGCGGCACCCAGTCAAGAGGAGAGGGAGGAGGAGATATCCAGTGAAGAGGAGATGGAGGAGGCGATATCAAGCGAAGACGAGATTGAGGAGCCAGTATCATCCTCCTCATCACACTCCACTCCACGGTCCTCCCAACGCCGAGCGAATCTCCTCCATTCCTCTATCCCACTCAACATATCTCCCGACGGTTCCAAGGGGGATCTCATCAAGGTCGCTAAATCCAACCGAAGAAAATCCACAAAGAAACCCCGCCCATTGAAGATCCACGCCGTTGACAACTCCAAACCGGAAGGATTCTTCTGTTTGTGTTCACTCCAGTTCGAAAACCAAGGGCGACTCACTGAACACGTCAAATACTTCAATGCCGACCCCAAGTTCAAATGTGACTACTGCTCCCTCCGCTTTCTACAACTGAGTGTTCTGAAGAAACACATGTGGACTGCACACAAACAAAGGTTCCCTTCAGGCACCATCGGCTGTGGGGACTGTGGAGAGGTTTTCAAAATTCGAGAGTTGCACAAGGCGCATCGTCTTCGATTCCAGTGAGCTCTTTAATTATTTAATTAAATTAATTAATAATCATGACCTATAACCTTTTAACGTTCGTATTATTTTTTTACTCAGCGCCAAGGAAAATGAGGACCTCCACAAGTCTCACGCGATGGACAAAAAGGCAGGAAGGAATGTTTGGAAGTGCACCTGCGGGAAAATCTTTGCCAAGAAGCAGTACCTCCTCAACCACGTGCGCCACTACACCAACAATGTGGACTGGACCTGCAAAATCTGCGGGAGGATCTTCAAAACCCTCGGGTCCCTGCGATCTCATGGGAGGAATGTGCATAAAACTGATTTCTTTCCGGAGAATACCGTTGGCTGTAACCATTGTGGTGACATCTTCCCCTCAAGGAAGCCCCTTCAGGAACATACGCACAGAATTCAGTAAGAAGAATTATCAAAAATGATAACCACTTATCCTAATCTTATCTTAATTGTCTTTAATAATTCTAAAATTACGTTTCCAATTTATTTTAGTGGAATCATAACTTGGAGGCAGCCTGAAGGTCCATCAATGATTCGTCCAGGTCGATTCCACGGCTTTCCAGAGTCATCCCCTCAAAGTGGAGGTTCCTCGGAGGAGGAAAGGCTTATCCGTTGTCTCTGCGGATCTGGATTTCCGACCAAAAGAGAGCTCGTTGCCCATATCGGCCAGAATCGTCCACATGTCCCGTTCAAGTGTCCTGTTTGTGCGGTCCAGTTTTCGAACCACGCGAAGCTCAAGAAGCACATGAGGAACCTGCACGACAGGAATTACAACGGTTATGGGTGCACCTTTTGTGGAACCGTTTATGCAGATAGGGTGACCCTTCGAAGACATCGTGATTCGGAACACAAGCAAAATAAGTAATAATTTGTATGAGAAAGTAATTATTATCAGTGGTGGTGGTGATGTGGATTAATTAAATTTTCCACTTTCTATTTTTTTACTTTTACTTTAATATACTTTTAATTTAACTGTAGTTAAATAAGCATTTTCAAGAATAATAATTATTAATGCTAACTATTATGTAATTGAAATGTAACAGAAGCTAATTACATTGAAAATAGTTAAATTGGAAGTAACAGTGTGTTTGCAAGATAATTAAATGCATTTTTTCTGGAAATAATTGTTTTTAGCGTTTGTAGTTCCTACTTGATTGATGCTCTTCCATAATAAATTACAAAAATCAAATCTCCAATTAATTTTCTACTGAAATCTGACTCTCTTGAAGGAGCTCAGTTGCAGATGACTTACCAAAAAATAAAAGATAAGCACAGATTTACTGAATGTAACAGACAGACAGGTAGAGAGATTCACTTCTCAGAGAACACGGACAGGTAGGGCTCCTTAAATGGAGAAGTTGAGCTTATCATGTGAGCATAAATACTGCTGGCTAAACAAATGTGCTGATGCTACTACATTTTACAGCTAGACATTTACTTTAATTTGTCCCCTCAGAGATGGTGACTTCTGTCGTGAATTTTCTGAATTTAAAAAAGTTCTTTTATAATTATTCAGCTTAATTCTTAAAACTTTATCTATTTATTTGTCGAACAAGTAGAATGTCGCTATATACCAGTTTCTATAGCATGCTTTTGCTTTAAAGCCTAATTGGTTGGTTATGCTTACAGTTGAATATGTAATTGTTTAATTATTTTTTGGTGCTAAAAGTGATCAATATATTGGCTCGATATCTTCAAATTCCAATTAAACTCATAACTTGAATGGATATTAGATATTACGTTGCTTCTGATATTGCCGCATGTTAGTATAATCTTTTATTGATTAATATTTACAACACGAAGCAGTATACAAGTTTGCAGTACTGTAAAGAATATCAAGGAATTTGTCGATAGTCGATATTTTGACATTTCTTCTTCTAGCATACTGATCGTCAGTGATGTTGTAACATTTTCTGCCCTATCCTGTGCCCCAACGGAAACGAGATTAGCAAATCGAGGTATTATTTTAACATGAAGCGGTATAAGGGCTTGAACTTGCGTGGGTATTAAGCAGGAACTTGTAGATAATCAATATTTTGACCTCGATGGCTCCGGCATAATCAATAGTGTCGCGACAGTTTTTTAACACAACGCAACGGTGACCGGATGAGAAAACATGAATAATTTAGTGATTGACAGGGTCGATACTTCGACATTTTCAGTTCCTAGCATACCCAGTAACGTTGCGATATTTCATGAGGCCACCTCGGCGAAGAGAACAGGAAACTTGAATAATTTAGCAGGAAGCTTGGCTTGGGTAGCGTCCCGAAAAATCCGTCCCCAAAGCCATCACTCGCTGTTAGTCGCAAGCTGGCATACAATCTCGACTCTCGACTTTCATTTTGCTTGTCAGAATCTAAAACTAAAATTCTGTCAAAATGTTTCCATATTTGATTTTCAATTTGCTTTTTCTGCATCCCATCAAAGCAGAAACTGCCCCAATTTCCAATCTGAATGAGCGCCTGAATTTATTCCCAACCTGTCTCATTCACATCATCAACTTCAACGGATTAGACTTCCTTCCATTCCACAACCCAGTCATTCTGACGCGCTACTACATACGGCGTCAGCAGTCACTAAAAGCTATTCGTGCATATCTGGGAAACAAAAGCGGCACATATGATGAAGCCTTTCACCTCAGAAAAGTGTTGGATCAAATAATATCCAATAATCCACCTCAAATATTCAAATACGAAAGCAAATCCACAGCAAATTCTACAAACGCCACTGATACAATACAAAGGAAAATATTCACTGCTGCCGACTACTCATCCAAATCGAAACCTTGGCTATGCGAAGCTCACATCTACTTGAAACCACCGTCGCCAAAAAACAAAGAGTTTGAGGATTACTTCTTTCACGTGGAAAGTCCTCAGTGGCCATCGCTCCTGGCGCCACAAAGTCTGATTGAATTCTGGAAGCTACCCATGCAACTCTATGGCGACATATTGGAAACGAAATATATCATCATAAAACTTCCACTAACGAGACCAACATTCACTGTGATGATTGTCAGTCGTGATGACGAAATGTTCGCTCTGCCCCACTACTTAACTTTGGAAAGATTCCGAGTAACGAGCAGTGCAGTATTTCTCAAAATGGTTATTGATAAGACCATCATTAACGAAATAATGTTGTTATCATTTGGCAGAGTCACATCACAAAGCTGTTTTGATGGAGGGCCTTACACATATTATCCATTAACTGTAAAGAAAAGTGAAAATATTGCAAAAGTGGCGAACGCCATGTCGGTAACTGAAGACGCCACAATTGAAATCATTGGCCAAGTGGCATTCTATGATTATTTGGGAATGGCGTCTCGCTTTAGCGTTTTCAAAGAGCACAACTTAACAATCTCTCAAGAGACATTACCACACAGCACTTACCACTACTATGAATACATTCAAGTTGCCACACTCGGATCAATATTTCGAAACGCTACGGTCAACTTGAAACATAATCAAATGAGTCAGAAAGATTACAACGATGACATTAGCCTTTGCCAATTGATTGGTAAAGAAAAATGCTCTTGTAAAATTGAGGACGCTATATTACCCCACGTCTTTCAAGGCCTTTCTGCTTCGTCCCCAATCAATTCAAATATTCACTTCAAGTTTTTCTATAAGCCAGTCAGAATGAGATTTCTTAGTTGCGGAGAACTTCCGTTTGATCAGGTCATCCCGTTTGAGGAGTTGACGAAATCGTTCGATTTGGAGACATGGCTTACCGTAATTAGCACATTGATTGGTAGTTTATTTGTTGTCTTGCTTTTTAGACACGTAAAACCAGAAGAATCAAAGACTAAAAAACTTTTAGCCTTTTTATTCCTCGTTCCTTCAGAACAATCGGTCTCGTTTTTCCAAAAAATAGAAAATATGCAATCCATTCGTTGGTTCGTGTCGGCCTACACAATTGCTTGGCTTTTCCTTTGCAATTTTTGGAAAGGCGATAACATCATGATTCTCACCAGTCCATATCAACCCGTTCCCATAAAATATTTTGACCAACTTGTCGAATTCAATATATCAACAATCTCCGTTTCGGGGATAATGCCAAATTGGTACGATGTAAAATGGCCAAAAAATGCTACCTACAGGCCTCCGTACTTACAACTTATCAAAGAACCAGACAGGTTGTCCAGCTTTCTCTTTTATATCGCCGGTTTGCATGGCTACTGGGAAAATATTCCTATGGAACCAGACTTTTGGGAGATGTTGACAGCCGATGAGCAAAAGTATTTGAACCACTCAAGTTTGCCAGAAGAGCCAGAAAAGTTTCCGTCCCTATACAACGCAACTGTGTGGAAAGACACTTTGGATTTTATGATCCAAACATGTAAAGCCAAAGTTTCTGCATTTGTGACATTTGAAGAAAATGCGTACTCGGCTCTTGCTAGTTTTGAGGCACATGGTATTCTAAATCCAAATTTGGGAGTGGACACGATTGTTGATCTGTCTCAGGGATATTTTCTAAGGAACAGATTTCATCCGCTTGTATTCCAGAGGCTGGAGGGACTTTTCTCTTCTGGAATATTTGGTTACTGGAACAAAGCAACGAGGGATTATATTAGTAGCTATGGTCATCGAACGGGACGGATGGATAAGGAGGCTTCAGATGAGAAGGATATTGCTAAATCGTCCATTTTTGGACCAATCTTGGCAGTGTTCTTGATCGTTCCTATAGGATTTGGAGCGGGCTTGTTATGTCTTGTGCTTGAAAAGGGAAAAGAATATTGGCTGCGACACAGATATATTCTATTATTTAAAATTGTGGCTGTATTCAAGAAGCCATAATGTTTGTTCTCATATCTTGTTTGGTATATAACTGCACAGAAAATATAATGTCGTGTAGCAGTATATATTAATTTCAATAGTTTTTTCATAGAATGAAGGTGCATTTGTATGTTAATAAATACATATACTAATAAACATATAATCTGATAAACACTCACTTTAAAGAATACATATTCTAATAAACATGTATACTAACGAACATATATTCTATTAATTGTATATATTAGTAAACAAATATACAAATAAACATACATTCTATTAAACATATACCCTAAATGGCCGAATTTTTCTTCTGTTAAATGGAACAAAAAGTTTATGATATTTGATAGTTGCCTCTCAAGGTTTGCACACTCTCGTTCATAAAAGTCATTAAAAGTTAATATTACTACGGTAAAGAAAAAATGGGTGGGTCCCTCCCAATTTTGTAACCACTTAGGATTAATGGTATTAATAATTTTAATAAATGAAAACGAAAATTATATGCATTTCCCTCCTTTTTGGCAAATGAGATAAATTCGTTATTGCTGAACAGGCGATAAGGGTTTTTACTACTTCAATGCAGCTTTTGAACTGCATAGACCATCTTTTGTTGCACTACTTATAAGAGGTTCATTCAGAAATTCATCTTCTAGAAATGACAAATATATTTAGAAAAGCAGACAAAACTATTTGCTTATTCATATCAATATATTGAAATATCATATTAAAAAATATGAAACAAAATAATAATAATTTTAAACAAAATAATAATTTTTAGTTGAAACTTGCATACGATTACTAGTAGCTTATAAAATTAAGTGCAAGCGATGATGATCATCAACCTTTGCTAAAATCATACTTACTTAACAGTGATAAAGATATAAGTTTTAACAATAAATACGAAAGGAACAAAACATGATTGACAAAACATCCTTCAAAACTTGTGTTGAAAAGGGATCCAAAACTACGTCAGCATTCCAATATTTCAATCCGTCTGTCACGTTCCTTAGAATTGGCTATTATAATGGAATTATTCCATTCAAAATAAAGCACGACAGTAAAGGCGCTCTCATTATTGAATCCAGCATTTTACATAAGGTAAATCCTAAATATTATAATCCCTGACATCCAAAAACAAAAATCATTAGTAGGCTTTTCTTAGCAAATTTACAATCACAGGTTATGTCGTTCATTGTAATGGTCTTGACCATCTGGTTTCACATCTACGAATGTCGAAGAGTTCAGAAACTGCTCTCATCTACCCACACAGTTTGGACTTTGCCTGTAATTTTTATGACCTTTAATGCTTATGCGAATCTAATTTTTGACTACTTACTTTGGATGATTTTCTGGAATCCAAAATCCCTCCTCAAAATATTCAAGTTTGTAGACGAATGTCCTCACTTGCCAAAGTTTGCTATGCCACCGTTTAAGCAGGTATGCAGCAAGCAGTACGTTTCCTTATTCATAAAAAATAATAGTCTAAACTCCATTAACCTTAATTTAAATTATAGTGGGCCCTTCGACTACTTCCTTATATATCCTGGACCCTGACATGTTGTATGTCCTTCATGGTCACAGTTTCTGGTGCAGGAGCGCTGAAAGATTGGACACCAACTACTTATTTCAAATCTCTAATTGCTGCAGGGAAGGATTGCTTTTTCATTGAAACAAGTATCGATAATAATTTAGAAGCCGAGCATTGGTCCATTTCAGATTGTCTTTTAGCAGGTCTCATGATGTTGGCGACCTTCATCAGATATACTGCAGGCTTCTATGAAGATTTTTTGTATTTTTCGGTGATACTTCCTGTTTGGCTAGTTGCTGCAAACTTTGTGTCAGAATGGGAATCAGCAGTTTCTAATGGAAACACAATTCCAATAATCCATTGGGATCAGATCAAGATCTCATATTTGTCGATTAGGCATATGGTTGACCTGGTCAACAATGTATTTTCGTGGAATATGTTTATGCTCTCTGTTTTATTTTTCGTTTACTATTCATTCAATTTTGATTCGCTTGTCACCAATACGGACATTGTTGGCGGGATTAAAATTGGTTTATACTTTGTCATTGCGTCCTCAGTTTTTTATGTTGGAGCAGATGTTTGTCATGTCGTAAGTCGTATGCATATGTTTACTCATGACAATATACTTGAGTCATTTGTTTGTGAAAATGCTAATTTGCTTATTGATCAACCAGATGAACAGATTCAGAGACTGGTTGGCTGTATTGAACCTAAAATCAAAAGAAAATTCTATCGCAATTCCAGCAAACGAATTGGCCGTCATGTTGGATGAGCTCCGAAATAATCGAATAAGTATAACTTGTGGAAAATTCACTTTGACACACAACATGGTTGCAAATGTGAGGAATTTAAGTGGTTGAAATATATTTAGTGCTGTTACTCTTAAGCCAATATTTGTTTAAAAATATTTCAGATGTGCGGAGTTATGATGACATACTTCATTATTTGCATTCAATTCCGGTTTGACTCAGAGGGTCACTCTAAATCGTCTCCTCCCATCTCATAAGAAATATGAAAAATAATCTGTACAAAATGAAGTTCTACAACTTCTACCCGATAAATAAACACACTATAAAATTGTATAGTAGCATAGCAAAGTATATTAAAACACAGAAAAAAAGTAGTATGCACAAAGTTGATGGAATGAAGAAATGACAAATTAATGCATGTAATAATGGGATGTGACCAATAATATGTCAATATTAATAAAATTAATGGTTGATCTGGTAATACTTGATTGAGTATTGAGTGAGTGCATTGAGAAATATTAAAATATTTATTTTCAATTCCGTCTTCACATTCATGTCTTTGTAAATGCACACGTAGTGAAATCAAGTTGTCTTGTGGAGAAGTATTAATATTAATTTGAGATTCCACTCTCTCATCATCCTTTATACATGTGTTGCTTAGATAACGTAAGTTTGTTGAAAGATGTTAGCCCATCGTAAGTTCAAAAAATAAATTTTAAAACACCTGACGAAGGCATATTTCGAATCCCGGATAATTAATCGCAATCATTTCATCGCCATCAGTTCATCGCAATCATTTCATCGCGATCACATTATCGCCTAAAATAGGGACGGGATTTCAACTTTGCTTCTTAGTGCTTGGAAAATCCCATGAAAAATCTTTCAAGCTGGAGGTTCGACGTAAGTTCATGCCATATTACTGTAGCAATTACCTGTGCGCTTTTAGATAGTGTTCGATATGCACCATGTCAGAATATATTTCAAGAAGCATTGCGCCCTGCTTCGAAACCCATGCTCCAAGCCTTAGCACATTAACAAAACGGAAATCGCTCAAACTTTTTGAAGGCATACTTGGTACCCCTTCATCTACTAAAGTTCTCAGTAACATTCATTAACGTGCATCTGACAGACTTTTAAGGATTTAATTTTGAAGCTTATGGCATGGCTTAAAATAGTCAGGCTTGCTACTGTTTAAAGTAAATATAAAATGTTTCGTTTGTTATTTCGTCTTCTTTGCTAAGAAGCGCACCTCATTGAAGAGGCAGTTTCACATGACCAAATAGTTTATTCTTTACGTTCGAAACTGAAAGAATACCACCAGATAGTTTCCGATTGTTGTGGAAGGTACTATTGTAAGATGTAATGCAACGGGATGATGCCCGCAACAGGCAAGAACATATACAAGCAAGAGTATTTCAAAGTCATGAATTCCTTCACGTTTACATAGCTTGGCAAGTATCCATGACTTGCATGTGGA